>BLSH010164085.1:16374-29647 GCA_018402905.1 Glandirana rugosa | reverse complement strand
GACATATGTAAATTTAGTTCCCTTTTAGAGGCTTCCAATAATATGAAAATTTTCGTCACTGGGGTTAGAGCTATAACCCCCCATTTGTTCCAATACCTCCTTCTGAAGATGTTGCATCGCTGCAGCTTGATGTCGTTGAACAGCAGCAATACTTGAAATATAATGACCTCTTATAAATGCTTTAAAAGCATCCCATTCTATATCAGGAGAAGACGACCCCCCCCCCCATTAATCTCCCAAAATTCCTACATAGCAGAAGAAATTTTCCGGGGAATATCTAAATGGGAGACCCAATGGGCTCGCAATCGCCACAGAGATCCATTAAACATGGGTATTGTGCGCAAGACCATTTTCAGAGGGGAATGGTCTGAAAGCCCACTAGGTAGGTATTTAATATTTACAACATCAGCTAGAAGTGACGGATTAACTAAAGCCAAGTTGACACGTGAGGACGTTTTATAAGGTGTTGAAAAGCATGAGTATGTTCTTGATACTTCCATCTCCATGCATCGACCAAACCAGCTGCCGATGCCCAATCAGAAAACTTCTTAACTGGGGTGGGTCTATCTAAAGTAGGGCACATAGTGGAATTAAAATCCCCCATAACTAAAAGTTTGGCCGGACAATGGGAAATAATCCTTTCTAGAATAGTATGTAAAATGTTTATGGAGAATGGAGGGGGAATGTATACAGCTGTTATTACATATTTCTGTTGCCATAGTGTTCACTACAACCACATATCTCCCATGAGGATCAGCGTATATATGGTCTATAGCACATGGTATCTTTTTCTAATGAGTACTGATACTCCCCTGGCATAATTTAAGAAAGTGCAACCTTCAATTGTATGGGTATCTTGGGAGGGGAGAGAACTCCCACAGAGGCTTGTCTGATTCGAGAGATTAGATCTTTGCAACAGGAGGAAGTTTCCAGTGGACAGAATGGTGTCAGGGCACCCAGACTCCTCAGGATCACCAAACATGCGGGAAAGAGTATCAGGTTGAGTATTCTTTGACCCGGGCCTGTATGTTATGTGGAAAGTAAACCTTGAAAAGAACAATACCCACCTGGCTTGTGATGGGCTAAAATGTTTTGTGTCCTCAAATATTCAAGGTTTTTATGGTCAGTGACGATGAGTATGGGGTGAGCTGCCCCTTCCAGGAGATATCTCCATTGTTCTAGTGCAGCCTTTATTGCCAGAAGTTCACGATCTCCCACATCGTAATTCCTCTCTGGCGATGAAATTTAGCAAGAGAAGAATGCAACTGGGTGAAGAAGGGCATTGGCCCCCTAGCGTTGCGAGAGCACTGCCCCTACTGCTGATTCTGATGCGTCAACCTCCAATATGTATGGTAGAACTGGGTCAGGATGCCTTAGAATAGATACAGAAGTGAACAACTCTTTTAAGGTTTTGAAAGCAGACTGGGCTTCGGGAGTCCAGGAAAAATGGTTGTTCTGCTTGGTCAAATCAGTAATGGGAGCAATGATGGCTGAGAATCCTTAGATGAACTTCCGATAGAAGTTTGCGAATCCAATGAAACGCTGTATACCTTTGGAACAGTTCAAGTACCAGAAGTAGGGGGTACCGGTTTTTGACTGTGACCTTATTGAGCTCACGCTAGTCAACACAGGGTCGAAGAGAATTGTCCTTTTTCTCCACAAAGAAAATGCCTGCCCTGGCTGGGCAAGTAGGGCGAATGAACCCCTTCTTTAAACTCTCATCAATGTAATCTTTCAGAGTTGAGAGTTATAGCTCAGATAATGGGAAGATTCTTCCAAAAGGCATCTCGGCCCCCGGGATTGACTCAATTGGGCAATCGTAAGATCTATGAGGAGGAAGAGTCTCTGCCCCTTTCTTACTAAAAATATCCAGAAAATTCCAATATGTAGTGGGGACAGATGTGCCTGCTTCAGTGTTAGAGTCCATACATAGCAAGGATGGTGCGGGACAGGGTACTTCCTGTAGGCAATGTTGATGGCAGTAGGGTGACTGAAACTGGATCTCCTGTGTAACCCAATTGATGTGTGGGTTATGTGCCTTCAACCAAGGCATGCCTAGTATAATGGGGAACACGGGTGAAGCAATGGCATGTAGGCGTAATAGTTCTTGGTGGTCTGTAGCAATGGTGGCAGGTAATGGGGTGGTTCATCTGCCA
Organism: Glandirana rugosa; assembly: GCA_018402905.1. Lineage (NCBI taxonomy): Eukaryota > Metazoa > Chordata > Amphibia > Anura > Ranidae > Glandirana > Glandirana rugosa. Next base: position 27,491 of record BLSH010164085.1, on the reverse strand, counting down.
GATGAACGGAGAGTATCTGAGCCTTTGGTTGCAGAGGTGCTTGGTGTTTAGTGGCAAATGACAGATCAATGAAGCAACTACAGGCCCTAGAATCAATTATAGCTTCCTGGAAGCTGTACAGTATAGAAATAGCCACGTGAGAAGAGTTGCTTGGTAAAGCTGAAGATTTAGAAGAAATAGACAGGCACTTATGGAGTTTGGCTGGGCAGGCTCTCACATAGGGGCCTGGTTCACCGCAATGCACAGATTATTCTGGCGTCGGCGTTGATGTTCCTCGTTGGTGAGTGAAGGGCTAAATAGGCCCGGCTGCATGGGTTCAGAAGTGTCAGGAGCAGGTGCTGAGCATTCAAATAGACCTGGGCCTGGTGGACTGGCCGTCCGTGGTAACATCCGTACAGGGCGAAAATGTCCGGTGGATCGTTCAGATCTGCGCTCTCTCAATCTCCGGACCCATGTGGAACTGGTAACGATGGGCCACATCGTTCCAATTGGTGTCGGCACTCCAGCACCTGAAATCGGAAACGTAATCCTTGGCCGCTCTGCTGCCCTACTGGAGTGTGTGCAGTGGCGGTTCGCTGAGGGTCATAAATCTGAGCCATGTCATTGAAAAAGGTGGCCAGGGTATCTAGGAAATTGGCCTTCTGTTCCAGTAGACGGTGGGCCCATGACTGTGGTGCAGGGCTGTAGGGCAAAGTATAGTTCACATGCTGTGCAGAAGGCTCTGAATTTTCTGCGATCACCTGAGAACTTTTTAGGAGTAGTTGCTCTGGGGGTAGCATCACCACTGTAGGTGCAGCCGAGCTTCCAGCAGGGGATGAGGAAGCCGTAGCAGAGGCTGCAGATAAAGTCTGTACATGTTCCTCGAGCCGCACATAACTTCCCTGTAGGTTTTTGACGGCTTGTGTGAGGCCATTCATGGGGGGAGGTTCCTCGCTCAGGCTCAGACATGGCTGTCTGGTACTGTCATGTACCTGGTGGGTAGAACCTGGTTTATGCAGAGGAAGGCCTTCCTTACACCTCTGATTCGGGCCCCTGATAGAGTATACAAGGAGTGCAGAGTCGCATGAGTGCTGTTAAACGTGCATTGCCATTGGCTGCTGATCCAGTAGTCCGCCTGATGGCAGCAGGTCACCGTTGGTAGTAGCAGGCTGGGATTTAGCTGAAGAGCAGATCCCAACAGGTAGCTGGAATGAAAGCAGAGTCAGACAGGCCGGGTCATACACAAATGATCAGATCAAAGTACAGATGTGGAGGCAGGAGTATGGTCAAAGAACAAGCCAAGGTTGATGCAGGTGGAAAACAGGAATAGTCGGGAACAATCCGGGTCAATACTTCAAGAGCAGGTACAGATACAGGAAACAGGTTTACTCACGGAACGCTGTAGACGAGACAGCACTGATCCTGGGTTCTGATCTCAGCTTAAATAGCCCATTTGCCCCCCTTATCTATCACGGAATGCAGCACGCACATTCGTGCATGCGCACATGCGATCGCATTTACGCTCATGTGCACAGGCATTCAGGGAACTTTGGGGTCTATTAGACTCTCGATCTCTCCTCAGCCCTTAAAGCATCTGACCACACCAAGATCGGTGTGACGAGAGCTTTCCCAATTTCCTAATGGTGCTGTTTATATCCAGTGAAACCAAAGTCATGAAATGCTCCTAGTTTCCAGTATCTTAGGCCATAGAGATGATTGGAGCCATTCTAGTCTCCGATCAGCTCTATGGTCAGCTGGCGGAACCACCGGCTGCATTCTCTGGTTCTTGGTGGAACATGAGAGCCCGAGCAAAACATGGAAAACGGCAGGGGAGGGACGTTCCCTCCCACTGCTTGCAAAAGCAGTCTAGCGGCTAATTAGCCGCTAGGATTGCTTTTACATGAAAGCCGACCGCCGGCTGAAAAAAAACATACCAAGATGATACCTAAACCTGCAGGCATCATTCTGGTATAACTACTCAAAGTCCAGCAACATACCAGTACGTCGCTGGTCCCTGTTGGGCATGTATTATGGTTTTTTTTTTCATGCAGCCTGTGGGTTAAATGAAAAAAGAGAACCTAACAGATTCCTCCATTCACAAATCGATTGATCGGTGGTATGCCCACCATTAGAATACCGCCCTGCATCCACCCACTTCTAATGATGGGCATACATGCACCTATCTCTTTTTTCGTTCAGCCCATGGGCTGAGTGAAAAAAAAAAAAGAACCTAAAAGATACCTCCGAAACAAAGAAGACCCCCTATTGGTGGGACTTTAACCACTTCCTTACTGGGCACTTAAACCCCCCTCCTGCCCAGACCAATTTTCGGCTGTCAGCACTGTCGCATTTTGAATGAAAATTGCGCAGTCGTGCGACGTTGTACTCAAACAAAATTTGCGTCCTTTTTTTTCTCACAAATAGAGCTTTCTTTTGATGGTATTTGATCACCTTTGCGTCATTTCTGATCGCCGCTATAAACAAAAAGAGAGCCCCAATTTTGCTAAAAAGAACTATATTTTTTACTTTTTGCTAAAATACAAACTCAAAAAAAAAATTATTTTTTTTTTTACTAGTAATGGTGGTGATCTGCGATTTTTATTGGGACTGCAATATTGCAGCGGAAATGTCGGACATTTTTTACACATTTTTGGGACCAATGACATTTATACAGCGATCAGAAATTTAAATATCCACTGATTACTGTATAAATGTCATTGGCATGGAAGGGGTTAACACTAAGGGGGCAGTGAAGGGGTTAACAGTGTTCCCTGGGTGTGTTCTAACTGGGGGGGCGGGGCGGGCTGGCCAGGACATAACAGATCTAACTGATCCCAGTGACAGGGATCAGTAGATCTGGTATGTCTCTTGTAACAGAACGGAGAACCGCTGTGTTTACATCGGCGGTTCCCCATTCTGCAGCTCTGTCAGGCGATCGCGGGTCTCGAGCGGACATCGAGTCCGCCGGATCCACGGGCACACGCCGCCGCCACCAGGGGGCGCGCCGGGAAGGTGCACAAGGGACTACGTCCATGGACGTCGTCCCGGCATTTCAGATCCGCGCTGGAGCCGTACTTCGGCAATAGCACGGATCTGGACAGGTTAAGTATGGTGGAGCAGAAAATATTCAATACAATATAGGAGTATAAAAGTTACATTTATTGAACATAAGTTCAAGTTTAAAAGATGAATTTGCAGATTTTCACAAAGAGTTTTTGCATATACATTCTTTTACAACCTGTTAAAACCATGAAAAGATTTCAGCCTAGGTGGCACACCGTGGTTGAGTGAATGTGGCTTGCACACCATTCCACAGTCCTATGCAAAAGGAGAAGAGCCCGACACGTTTCAGGTTCAAGCCTTTCATCAGGGGCTTATTGCGGAATGTATTCGCGTATCTAGACACAATTTCTCTATGTCACTGACAGGTCTTCATAATTGTAGTGTGCAGTAGAATAAAGAGTAGTTCAAAAATGGAGCTGAAGTTAGTGGTCCTTCTGTGTCGGTATGGCAAGAAGGCTTTTGGTCCTGGCCAGATATGTCATATCCCAATTGCCATATACTGGGAAGCGTCAATTTGGGTCTGCAGTCCCATCATTCATGTGGTGTAGAAGAGGGGGGGAGGGAGAGAAAGAGTTGGCCCTATTCCCAAGTTGCCCCTTGGTTTTTCTTCAGAACATTCACTCATCAAATACTGTTTCCAAGGCACCACACCTTGATCCGCATATGTATCAGCGGACGCAGATAATCCTGCAGCCCCCAACGGGATCTACCGTACGGGTTCTTATAAGAAGATGCCTCTCTCTCCCAGAAATCTCCCGTCTCCACATTCACTCAACTGTTGGTGTGTGCCATCTAGGCTGAAATCTTTTCATGGTTTTAACAGGTTGTAAAACAATGTATATGCAAAAACTCTTTGTGAAAATCTGTAAATTCATCTTTTAAACTTGAACTTATGTGCAATAAATGTAACTTTTATACTCCTATATTGTATTGAATATTTTCTGCTCCACCACCTTTAAAGTTCCACCAATAGGGGGTCTTCTTTGTTTCATACATTTAGGGATTGGTGGTAGTGTCAGATGAGAATTGCCTACTTGGTAGATCTTCACACTAAAAGATACCTCCATTCACATTGATTGATGTGGATGAAGAAATCTCTGCCATGAAAAGTAAATAAAAATATATTCCGAAGCATAAATCAGTGCTGCAGCTGAATGGTGTACTTGCAAAGCAAACAATGGTAACAATAAATCACACTATTAATATTATTAATATATATATATTGATATTTATTAATATTAATAAAACATTTACTCAATAAAACAATATTTTTTTAATTGCACTCCAAAAAAAAAAAGAGTAAAAAATATATGCCGAAGCATAGGGGCAATCCACTTCTAATGTCCACCCCTGCCCCCATGCTTCGGCATATACAGTATTCTCTTTCTTTTAACTGTAGTGGTGAAATCACCTCCTACAGCACCGGAATCATGTCACCTATAATCACCTATAATGAAAGGAAACCCTGTTGCTGTCAAAATAAATAAACCCGTGTTGCAGCTGAATGGCGTACCTGCAAAGCAAATAAGGTTTAACAAAACACAGTAATAGTACAGTATAACAGTAAAATGACATGCCTGCAAAGCAAACACACAGTGACAACAAAACATTACAGTAAAGCATAAAATACAGTACAACAGAGCAGAACAATAGAGCAAAAAGAACAATAAAACAACAACTATTTTTGGCTTATTTTTTTACCCTTTTATTGTAACTATAAATGTTCCAGCTTAGGGTCTCTCAAAATGCGATGGCCATTTAACATATTTTGACTCTGTGTGAAAGTGTGCCCTAGGACTGTGCCATGCTGTACCCTATTCTAATACTCAACTAGTGTGTGGTAGCGACTGAAACCTTCACCAATGCAGAGACCAGGTTGGTCATGACAGGAGGGACAATAATTGCAGGTACCATGCCTACATCCTCGTTTTCTACAGACATTACATCTTTTTTGGGGTGTTCTTTGGGTAGAGATACCATGGAGGACATTCAGAAAATGCCTCTCATGCAGCCGGCTCACTGCATTGGGAAGTTGGGCCACAGCACCGTCTGGAAACAGAAGGACTATGATGATCTCTTCCTGGAATTTTAGGAAGGATCCGGTTCTTCCTGACGCTTTGTATAGCACATAAGTGTTCAGCAGAGCCAATTGGAATACGTATACAGACACTTTTTTGTACCAGCATCTAGCCTTACGGGTAATTAAGTACGGCACCATCATATGGTCATTGAATACCACCCCTCCCATGTTAAGGTTGTATTTGTGGACTCAGAGGAGCTACTCAACACCGGTCGCCGTTGTAATTTGTACTGTTGTATCTGTGTGAATGGAGGACAGAACAAAAACATTCCATGTGTCCCTCCACTTCACTGCAAGCAATTTATTACACTACAATCAGGCTCCCCCCCATCTAAGTTTGGAATCTACAAGCCGTTGGGGGAAGCCCCAGCAATTAGATAGCACAGTGTCACATGCGCCACTTCCAAAATCAAAAAGGTGATTAAAAAGTAGGACGCTTGTGTAATAATTGTCAACGTGGTAATGCTTTCCTAATAAGGGTGACACCAAGTCCCAAGCAATCCTTTTTTTTTTTTTTTTTTTTTTTTTTTTTTAAATCAAAACGTTTTTAATGATTACATAAGTTGACCATCAGTCAAGGAGTACAATCGAATACCTTATAATGTATACAGTAGAGCTGCACAATTAATCATTAAAAGATCACGATCTCGATTCAACCCCCCTGACGATCTCAACCCGACACTTCCTCGATTCTATGTGACAAGAGCAGAGCCATTCCGGGCAGTCTGCCAGTTTGAACACATTCCGGGCAGTCTGCCAGTTTCAAAACATTCCAGGCAGTCTGCCAAGTTTCAAAACATTCTTCAGTGCTAGTTCGCACCAGATGCAGTTCCGTACTCTTTTTTCCGGAACTAAAAATGCATGCACAGTGTTTTCCATGTATTCCAATGGCTCTAGTTCATACCAGTGCAGTCAGTTTCCGGCGCAGAAAAAATGCATAGCATGCTGCATTTTTTTCTGCACAGAACTGTACTGGAACCAATTTGCGATGTTCCAGTACAGTTCTGTGCAGAACAAATGCAGCATGCTATGCATTTTTTGTGCACCGGAAACTGACTGTACTGGTGTGAACTAGAGCCATTGGAATACATGGAAAACATTGTGCATGCATTTTTAGGGCCAAATTACAACACAAAAAATGCACTCTGGATATATTCCGGATCAGATTTTTACTTACAGTTCACACCACACTCAGTTCCAGTGAGTTTTTGATACAATTTGCTATGTTCCAGTACAGTTCTGTGCAGAAAAAATGCAGCATGCACTTTTCTCCTACGTTCACTGACAGCCGCAGCTCTTCATGACATGTGGGTTATATGCTTGTCCTATTATGAGTTAACTAGGCAGAGAAAGAAAGCAAGCTGGCCCCTCCCACGGGGCTGTCCTCTCTTTCCATATAATCCCCCTACTCTGCTCAGCCCATCAGTTTTAACATGCCTAGTGCAAGGAGTTGACCTGGCTCCCTTATGGGACCTGCGGTCCGGACTGGGGATCGCTTTTTTATTTTGTTTGCTCTATCAAGCTATCTGAATCTGCTATCAAGAAGCCGGCTGGGGCATAGAGGATCATTCTCAGGATCCTGTACTTTCTCCAGCGCGGCCGACCGATGCGAGCTAGTCCCTGCGTATAGGGGGTCCCGCCGCATCGTGCCCGTTCCGTGCGGGCGGCCTGTGGGTGTACCCCACTTGTGCCCAGGATCCAGACTGCGGTATGGTTCGGAGGCGATTGGCCGGCAGCATCCCGCCCTGGCAGGGGTGGAAGGTCTGCGACCGGGTGGCTACCCGCTATGCCCGACAGGAGGGGTGAGTGATGCCCCCCTCTCCCCTTTCAGGCAGAGGGGGGCCAACGGGTGTCCTAACGCACACGCTGTTTGGATGTAGCCACCGGTTGGGGGTCCCCTGGGGTCTCTCACCCCACACCGCACCCGTGTCATTATGCCCCCTTTTGGGGAATTGGGCCGCCATGGGGTGATCCGTCGCCACTTTGCGGCGGATCGACGCCATTTTGCCGTAGCCGCCGACATTTTCGCTAAGGGAGTCTCTCTAGTGCTCAGAGCGGCCATTTTCCTGTAGCCACGTTCCCCAGGCTGGGTTTTAGCCTCTAGTGCAGGGGTAGGCAACCTTTGAGAGGTGGAGATCTACCTGAACAACATGGAAGAGATCAGAGATCAACGGGATTCGGTGCCCTTTTTTTTTTTTGTACACTAAGTGCAGTTACCTGCATTTTTTCCTCATGGATAAATGCAGTTAACTACAATGACCCACAGAAGGCAATAGTTTTCTATGTGTCATGTACATACCAGAACACTGTGTTTCTCTGTGTTCCAGAGATGTGTGATATGCAACATGTATGCATAATATCGCATCTCACAGCAAATGTAACGCACCATGGTGCGGTGACATGAATGAAGGAAACTGATATGCTTAAATGTGTATCACGCTTCCCCCTACCACCAGGTCACTGCAGCCGAAACAGACAGATGCCCGCACACTAAATCGCTTTGATTTAGTGTGAAATCAGTGTGAATGGGCTCTTAATTTACCTAGAAAGGCCCTGATAAAAAGCAAGGTCAGCATGCAGAAAACTGAGCCTACCTTGAAAGTTAGCTTCAGTGACCGAGGTTGGTTAGCTGTATTGCAGTATACAGGGGTCAGTAGTATGTGAGGTAGTGTACAGGGGTCAGCAGTTTGCAAGGCAGATTACAGGAGTCAGTAGGGCAGAGGACGGTGTCAGTAGAGCAGTGGATGGTGACATTGGGTCAGAGGACGGTGTCAGTAGCACAGTGGATGGTGAGAGAGGGGTAGAGGATGGTGTCAGTAGCACAGTGGATGGTGGCAGTGGAGCAGAGGATGGTGGCAGTGAAGCAGAGGATGGTGTCAGTAGCACAGTGGATGGTGACAGTGGAGCAGAAGACGGTGTCAGTAGGGATGAAGATGGTGACAGTGGGGCAGAGGATGGTGACAGCGGGGCAGAGGATGGTGACAGTAGGGATGAGGAAGGTAACAGTAGGAATGAGGATGGTGACAGTGTGGCAGAGGATGGTGACAGTAGGGATGAGGATGGCGACAGTAGGAATGAGGATGGTGACAGTGGGGCAGAGGACGGTGTCAGTAGGAATGAGGATGATGACAGTGGGGCAGAGGATGGTGACATTAGGAATGAGGATGGTGACAGTGGGGCAGAGGACGGTGTCAGTAGAGATGAGGATGGTGACAGTGGGGCAGAGGATGGTGACAGTAGGAATGAGGATGGTGACAGTGGGGCAGAGGACGGTGTCAGTAGGGATGAGGATGGTGACCGTGGGGCAGAGGATGATGACAGTGGGGCAGAGGATGATGACAGTGGGGCAGAGGATGATGACAGTGGGGCAGAGGATGGTGACAGCAGGAATGAGGATGGTGACAGTGGGGCAGAGGATGGTGACAATAGGGATGAGGATGGTGACAGTGGGGCAGAGGATGGTGACAGTGGGGCAGAGCATGGTATCTGTAGGACAGAGGTGCCTGGCAATTCAGTGGTTAACTGTGAGCCACACATTTAGCTCTCTCCCTGGCAGCTCTGGAGTTCAATCTGTGTGTGGCCTCATACAGACTGCCCATAAAATCCTGTGCCTCCGCTCTGCTGTTAACATCCCGTCCATGAAATTGTGTACCTCTGTGCTTTTGCCGGCAGAGTTACTTTCACTTTCTGCATGAATCTTCTGCCCGGCTCTCCCCTGCCTCTTCTCTGTAGTCTCGGGAGCCGGCGCATGCGCAGATGTTGCAGGATGTCACGGAGGAGCAGTTCAGACGGGGGTTGGCAAGGCAGGGACGCGTGCTACCCGTCACCTGCCGGCGATCGACGAGTAGCCCGCGATCGATGGGTTGCTGACCCCCGCTCTAGTGCATGCTCCGGGCGGCCATATTGGAGTCCCTGCATGCTGTAAAAACGTGCTACAGCCGTTTTTACTTTCACTTTGGAACGGTGTGGCTCTGACGGCGCAGCTCTTCTTAGCGGTTCTCAGTACAGTTTTTCTGGCAAGACAGCAAGTATAGCTGGGCTCTCCTGTGGGTGATGGTAGTGGCAGGTACAGTCCTCCTGGGTCTCCCTGGCATTCAGTGGGACTGTGGTGTGCGGCATTGTGGGGGTGCCTTAAATAGGTTTTCTTACCGCATTTAGCTCTCATTCAGGGAAAACTATGGCAGACTACCCTGCTGGGCCTGCTGAGGAGGAATCAGCGACAGCGCAATCTGCGCAGGGGGTATTTCTGGACCAGCTGAGGGTGGTATTTGGTGAATTTCTTCCCGGATGGAGCCAAGCAACGCTCCAGGGGTCCCTAAGAAGTGCCCTCCTCCCCCTTGTTCCTCAGGGGAGGACTCTGAACCAGAGATGGCTTCGGGGGTCACGGGGACCCCAGTAGAGCTTTCTGAAGGTGAACTGGCCCCCTCGGATGGAAAGGAGGACCAGGGGGCGTCGGCAGCACACGAAAAAGCACTGGTGTCCGCCATTATCTCTGGGATTCGCACTACTCTGCGACTGGACCAAGATGGCGAGTCGCAAACCTACGTTTGTGAGTCTGACAGGCCTCCTAGGGCCTACCCTTATGATCAGTTCTTTGATCATCTGATCTACCATGAATGGCAGCGACTGCAGCATTCTTTCTCATTGTTAAAACGCATTGCCATTCGTTATCCATTTGAGGATAGCTTTTTGAAGAAGTGGGCGTCCCCCGCGGTGGACCCACCGATAGCTCGTCTGAATAACGTGACGAATATTCCCCTGGAAGGGACCCCCTCTTTTAAGGACCCGGCCAATAGGCGGACAGAGGCGGCGTCAAAAGCACTTTTTCTGTTAGCGGGGTCAGCTCTGAGACCGGCCCTGGCGTCTGCCATGGCGGCGCAATACTTATTTGAGCGTATGGCGGAGCTTCAGAATGATATGGACTGCGGCCGTCTGCTTGATGCGCCACAGAGGGCTGAATTTTTGTTTTAGGGTATCAAGTACCTGTGTGATGCATCCCTGGATCTGCTCCCTATGTTATACAAAATGGCTGTATTTGCCGTCATTCTCAGACGAGTCCTTTGGTTGCGCTCATGGTCGGGTGACCATGCGTCCAAAAAAGGTCTTGCGGATCTCCCCTTTCAGGGTGGCCGTCTTTATGGACCACAATTGGATGAAATCATAAGATTTCACTGGTGGGAAGAGCACCTTCCTCCCGGAGCCTCGGAGGCGAGAGTTTTGCCGTAGGCAGGGGCCTGTTTCTTCGGGTCAGAAGAAATTTTTTCGCGCCTCTGGCGCAGCGGGAAAGGGGGCGCGATCCGGCAAGGCCGCAGGGGCCGGTAAGCGGCAATGGCAGCGCAAAAATGAAAAGACAGAGGACAAGCCCTCCTCTGCATGATGGCTTGTCCCCACCCGAGCTTCGGGTGGGGGGACGTCTTCTGGGGTTCGCAGACTGGTGGACTGCCCGCATTTCCGATCGGTGGGTGCAGGAAGCGGTGTCCACCGGGTACAGGATAGAGTTCAGCACTCTACCCCCAGAAAGGTTCTTCCCATCAAACTTGAGACTCCCGCAGGGGCATCGGGAGGCCCTTTTCGGGGCTGTTCAGGCACTCCCCGACCAGGGGGTGATCGTGTCAGTGGAGAGGTTTCGAGGTTTCTACTCAAACCTATTTGTGGTCTCCAAAAAAGGAGGGGGGGGTCCGGCCAGTTCTGGACCTGAAGGCCCTGAACAGGACATGGGCCACCTGTGGCGAAGGACGTGGGTGGCTAGCCTTTACGCCCGTCAGGTGGTCAGACGCTTGGGGTCTTCTGCAGGGGGGTGGGCTTCGAGCCCACCCCTGTTCGGTAGTACGTCTCCTCCCGAACAGGAGACAGAAAAGTAAAAACGCGACGGTAACGGCGAATGGCCGGGGACGCCGGAACGGCCTAGCGCGGGGGAAAGGGCGACGCGGTCTCCGCGCTTTTTTAAAGAAGACTGGGCTTCTTTGTCCGGGGACGGATGCCGTTTTGAGAGCGG
>BLSH010164016.1:169587-185971 GCA_018402905.1 Glandirana rugosa | reverse complement strand
CCACCCACTGGAGATATCAGATGGGAAGAGCTGAGAGCCTGGAGTTATCTTATCGCTGGAAGACACTGTTAAAACAGGAGGAAGCTTTTTGTCTGACAAAGGGGATGATATAAAGATGAGATGGTGGCTTAACAACTACTTTAAGTATTATGTATGGGCCATGAGCATTGTTGATAATATTTTTAGCTTTAAAGCTGTGAGAATTTCATTCAAATGTAGCGCTTTCACCAAAAGAATTTATATTTTGTTGAAATAAAAAATGGAGTGGTTATGGATTCCCCAAATTTATTTTTAAGTATATATATATATATATATATATATATATTAACCAGTTCCCATCTGGGCCATTTCTGGCACTCCTCTCCTACATGTAAAAATCATCATTTTTTTGCTAGCGAATTACTCAGAACCCCCAAACATTATATATATATATTTTTAGCAGAGACTCTAGGGAATAAAATGGCGATCATTGCAACTTTTTATATCACACGATATTTGCACAGGAATTTTTCAAACGCGTTTTTTTTGGAAAAAAACTGTTTAGTGAATTAAAAAAATACAAAACCAGTAAAGTTAGCCCAATTTTTTTGTATATTATAAAAGAGGATGTTACGCTGAGTAAATTGATACCCAACATGTCACGCTTTAAAATTGCGAACACTCGTGGAATTGCGCCAAACTTTGGTACTTAAAAATCCTCATAGGCGACCCTTTAAAAATTTTTACAGGTTACATGTTTAGAGTTACAGAGGAGGTCTAGTGCTAGAATTGTTGCTCTCGCTCTAACACACGTGGTGATACCTCACATGTGTGGTTTGAACACCGGTTACATATGTGGGCGGGCCCTACGTATGCGTTCGCTTCTGTGCATGACCACGCGGGGGCGGGGGCACTTTAATTTTTTTTTTTCAATAACAATTTTTATTTTATTGAAAGTTTATACAGTACAAGGTATGCATGTAGGTTCCATACAATCAGCAACAATTATGTCCAAAGACACAGTAAGATTTTGTACATCTCTGTGGACCATTGTGAAGCATGGTAGGGAGAGAGACGTGGAGTCGCTGTCCTGCTGTGTGATGATGGTCAGTTGAGGGTGTATCCACGCCTTCCAGACAGGAACAACCTTTAATTATTGTGGGTGGGTGGGTACAGCCCGCCTCCCTCCTTCGCACTCCAACTGGGATCAAACTGTCCCCTCCCCCCATTTTTATTCTTGCCTAGTCTCCTCCAGTTTTATTCAGCCGTGGGTTACTGAGAGTGTACAGAGCAGTGTCATTAAAGCCTTTCATGTCCTACTTTAGTTTGAGAGGCCTGCATCAAGGAACCTAGGTAGCAATCGACTATCGTGAGGGTGTAGCTGAAGGGGGAGGTGTTCATCCAATGTGACGCTGGTGGTACGTGTGTAGAGTCCTAATGGTAATCGTGGGTTCTATTTGTGGTCTCCCATGATAAAAGTGTGTTTATGAAGGTGGGTCCTGGCATTGTCTGGGATATTGTATGACCTATTATGGTACCATATGGTAGAACTGCTATGAATGGTCGGTTGTCAAAGTGATGGGGGTAATTTTTTTTTATTATTATTTATTTTACTTTTATTTGTTTATTTGATCACTTTTATTCCTATTGCAAGGATTGTAAACATCCCTTGTAATAGGAATGGTGCGTGACAGGTCCTCTTTATGGAGAGATGTGGCAGGAAGTCCCCCAGTCTTCCTCCCACCGGGAAACTGGCGTCACTTGGTCTTTGGGGTGGTTTGAGGAGGATTAAATGGGATTCCTCCTCTTCCACGCCCCTTGTGACCTGACCAATGCTTCTTTGGGCGACTTTCTTTCCCCTGTTGGGTCTGTTGCCCAAAACCTCTAAAAAGCTGATTGCCTTCCTGCTTTTTCTTCTTTTCTGGGAATGCTTTTTTTATCCTGTGTGCGCTCCAGGGCCTCCTGTAATCCTGGCCTAAATAGGTAATCCCCAGAAAATAGTAGACTGCAGAGCTTAAGCTTAGAGGCCGTATACCCTGGCCAAGCCTTTAGCCATAGGGCTCTCCTAGCTGCATTCACTAAAGCTGCTGACCTCGCTGCCAGCTTTACCGACCCTGCTGATGCATCCGCCAGAAAGCCGACTGCTTTAAACATTAGCGGAAACGACTTTAGCAATTGCTGCCAAGACGTACCTGCGGAGATATGGGTCTGCAACTTTGTCAGCCAGCAGTCTAGATTTCTGGCGACGCAGGTGGCGGCCAAGGCAGGTTTAAGACTAATCGCAGAAGCATCCCATGCTCTTTTTAGCAGTACGTCCCCCTTTTATCCATTGTATCTTTAAGCGACCCAAGATTGTCAAAGGCCAAATCCATCTTTTTTGAGATCTTGGCTGAAGGCGCATCCACCTTCGGGACTTTATTCCAGGGTTGAGCTGCATGCTTATCAAACTGAAATCTACGTTTGAGATTGCCTGAAAAGAAAGGCTTCCTTTCCAGATGCTCCCACTCCAGGAATATGGATTCTACAATGGAACTGTGTACGGGGAATACCCTGGTTTTCTGCGCACTGGACCCTAGATACATGCTTAGAAGGCTGTATCATTTCTTCTCTTATTTCCAGGTTATCATAAATGTCCTTTAATAAATCCCCCACATCATCCAGAGCTAAATTGTATCTGCACCCCCTAGCAAGCTCATCCTCGCTCTGACTCTGAATCCACCTGATATGCCGCAAGTGACCTCTCTTCACTCTCCTCCTGACTGGGTTCCGACAAGGAGGGCATGCTGGCCGCTTTTGGTAAGGGTGGTGAAGGCCCCTGAACCCTAATGCACTCTGGGCAAAGTGGCTTTTCCCAATTTGACGCCATCCTCGCTGCGCAAACTGCACACCTTTTTCTGGATTGGGCTTTCTCCTGTGTTTTCGTCTATAACAAAACAAATGGAGACAAAAAGAAAACAGACCATTTTTCTACTTCCTAGGTTCAGAACCACCACTGTGCCAGAACCCCTAGAAGTAAGTGCCACCCCAACACCGACAGCTCACTGCTAGCTAAGGGAAAACAGCTTCTTTCACCCCCCAAAGTAACTTGTGGAGTCGGTGCCGGTGCCCGCTGGACCAGGTTCCACTGCCTGTGTTGCAGGTGCCTCCATCGGTCCAGGTGTTGCCCACCACCTGCTATGTAGCCTTGTGGGTTTCACAGGCTTCCGGATGCCTGTGCTGTCCACCGCTGCACTGTACAGGAGAGAGGAAGTACTCTCGCAGCACCCTCTGACCCTTCGCCCCTGCAGGAAGTTACTTTACTTCCTGCCCTTGGAGCGCAGTGGCCCCGTCTCCCAACATCTACCCCGGCTTGCTCCGGGTGACCGGCGTCTCTGTCGGCTGCTGCAGCTCTCCATGCGGCGCCAACACAGGGATGCCTTCGGTCGGCTTAAGGCTGGGACATCCCAAGGTGCCACCCTTTTTCATTCCAGGGCTGAGCTGTGCAAACTGTGGCACCCTCACTGGAAATCACCAGCACACCGCTCCGCACTCATGCCCTGACTAGAAGCGGGGACTGTAAGGCTCAGAGGTCCCTGCTCTCTCTGAGCATTAGGCGGAGCTCTCGACCCGCGCAGCCAATAATTTGAGCACCACTGTACTGCCCATGGCTAGGTATGGAACTTCCAGAAGCAGTGCGGCACACTTTGGCTCTTTACGCCCCCACTCGGCTCTTTCGAGACACTGCACACATTTTCGGCCACCTCCGGCCCGCGTTTGTCCTTTTCCTTCACTGCCTAACTTCCACCACCCCCTTCTCTCTGACAGCTCTTCAGCTTCCTCAGGCGGCCTCTGTATTAGCGGTTGCTGTGAGTTTAAATGAGCCCTCCAACTTATGCCACTTTGTGCCTGAAGGGCACACACCTCCCTTCCTCCGAAACAGCTCCTATGGTACAGTCCATAAATGTGTTAACATGTTGTGCTTCCCAACATGTGCTGCTTTGCCTCTGGGTGATACACCTACCACCATTCTTCAGCGACAGCATCCATGGCACCATTCCATATCTTCTCCTTCCTGGTCTCTTCATGATGGGGTGCAATATAGGCAAGGGGTGACCATTCACCAACACACACTCAGAGCCATGTTTCAACCAGCTTCCAGATACAGAACCTTGAGGAGGGCATTATTCACCCATATTACTAACCTAATCCCTGTATATCAAATTATACTATCACACATATCAACGCATTACCATAATATATACATGTACATTCGATCCACCACATTAAGCATCCCACCCCCAACCTCCTATAACCCTTCATTATATACCCGGGTTGGGATTAGGCAGGCTTGCTCAATAAGGCCTTTCCTACCGCAATTCTGGCATGTACGCAGTACTTCGGGACTCTGGAATTGGCAGCAAAGCCTTCAACTTGTACACAGAGACCTTACCGTCGATTCGTCCCTCCACTTGCATAGATACATGTGAAACTTTTATATAAATTTCTGCTCACACATGTTTAACCACTTCAATACCGAGCCTGTTTTTTGGTTTCGGTGTTTACGAGTTAAAATCATTTTTTTTTGCTATAAAATTACTTAGAACCCACAAACATTATATATCTTTTTTTTCAAACACCCTAGAGAATAAAATGGCGGTCATTGCAAAACTTTGTGTCACACCGTATTTGCGCAGCGGTCTTCCAAGCGTGCTTTTTTTAAAATAAAATCAGTTTTTTTACTTAAAAAATAAGAAAGCAGTAAAGTTAGGCTAACTTTTTCCATATTGTGAAAGATAATGTTATGCCGAGTAAAATGATACCCAACATGTCATGCTTCAAACTTGCGTCTGCTCGCAGAAATGGCGACAAACTTTGCAGTTTAAAAATCTCCATTGGCGACATTTAAAAAATTCTATAGGTTAGCAGTTTTGATTTACAGAGGAGGTCTAGTGCTAGAATTGTTGCTCTCACTCTAACGATTGCGGCGATACCTCACATGTGTAATTTAAACACCGTTTTCTTTTGTAGGCTGGACTTACGTATGCATTCGCTTCTGCACAGCTCACGGGGACGGGGCGCTTTAAATTTTTTTTTTTTTTTATTTAGTAATTTTACTTTTTTTTTTTACACTGTTCTTTTTTTTTTTTTTTTAAATGATCACTTTTATTCCTATTACAAGAAATGTAACCATTCCTTGTAATAGAAAAAAGCATGCCAGGACCTCCTAAATATGAGATCTGGGGTCAAAAAGACCTCAGTTCTCATATTTACATTTAAATGCAAAAGAAAAAAAAAATTTGAAAAAAATGACAGACCAAAAAAAAATTGGGCTCTTTAAGACCGTTGGGCGGACATGACTTCTGACGTAATTTCTGCCCTGCCGTATTATGGAGCCGAATGAGCGGCTTCAGCCGCTCAGTCGGCTCACGGACACTGAGGGGGACGGATTCGATCCTCTCCCCCGCTCCCGTCGCTGATAAAAGTGATCTCGCGGCGAATCCGCCGCTAAGACCACTTTTATCTTTTTCAGAATCCAGGCACCATTCAGATATCACTTCTCAAAGGCAGCGACGTCATATGACGTCCACCTAAAGAGAAGTGTTTAAACTTGAAACAATGACCAAAACCACAAAATTCCATCCCTGTGTCTGGATTTCAGAGACAATGCCCAGGGTATACCATGCACCTCTAGCTATGGTTAGGTTCAAGGAACACCCTAGTTCCATGACTAACGTTACATTGGTATTCTTTAGGATAAAGAAACAAACTTGTCTATGTCCCAAATAATACCCAGGTGCTTCCTTCCCAACAATGATCTCTCCATCCAGAACACAGAAGCTTGAAACATCTTCCCAACAGTGTACTGATCTGGCATACACAGGACGTTATGGTCATGCCTCCGACAGAGGGAAATATCAACCTGCCTCCTGCTTCCCTCCACTCTGACCACAGGTGGGTAATTTAGCCTCAAATGCAACAAGGTAGAATCCCCAGTCAGTAAGCCCATTGATACCACAGAATATACAGACCAAGTCTGCACTTCCATATATGGGTTTAACGAGGAATCCGAACACCTTTCATAATCCAAACTAGCACAGCCCATTCAGGCATTAGAACACTACTTTGGATTATTGTAAACAATGTGTTTTGGCAGCATCTTACTGAGCTGTGAAGCTAACTCATACGGCCACCGTCGCTCATATAGAGACTGCACAATCAGCTTGATGTTGGTTGATAATTTCGCATGCCCCTGCGTGCACTCCAAAGCCCATGATGCATTCTTGACTTGTTCCACCACACTCTCTACCAACCTCTCCAAATGGTAGATAAAATCTTGAGCCACTTTAACCTGGAGTATTCAATTGAATGTTATTAAAGATGTCAATAATCTCTCTCTGAGTAACAAAGCCCCGCTTACTGTCTGCCGCTATGGCTTAGAGTTTGTTCCTCAGGATACTGACATTCACTTCATTAATAACACCCGTACCTGCTCCTCTCCCCCCCAATATAGTCCTGAATACATCCCTCCTCTTTCGGTTGCTCCACAGAAATAAGCGTCCTGAATGAACATCATTCTGTGTCCACACACCTCTGGGAGCAAGCCACCGGTACAATGGCTGCACTTGATTCAGTGTATATTCAGCATATAGGGTAATAGATTTTTATCAACCACTGTGATGTTGAAGTGCCATGTGGTGAAGGCATACTGTATCCTGGTAGCCAGCATATGGGAAAAGCTTAGAACCATTTGTAGCGGTTCCCCTCTTTCCAACGAAGCATGTTTTTGTGAGTAGATATGGGCATCACCTGTACAGGGTTCCAACTGCTCAGGTGAGACATCAACCAGGTGTATCTCCACTATGTGCAGCTTTGGTGCCCCACATGTCCTGTAACCAATACCTTCTCTATAGGACTACTAAAATTGAGACACCACCCCTGTGATGGATGCGGGTATCAGAATGCTGCCCTCCTCACCGGTGGACGACTGAGGACCCCCCGATCTAATACCGCGTTTGTCACGAACGTAACAATGCCACTCTCAACTGCTTTCAGCACAAAGATTTCACAGTTTGCGGGACCACCGTCTAAATGCCAGCCTCCTTGGAGCGATTGTTACCGGGCTAATTCAAACAAGTAACCCTTTCTCTGCCACCACCTCTATTGGAGCCAGAGGAACTCAGGTTTTCAGCAATACCATTATTTCAGAATAACCACCTGTAACACACGTTGTCACCGCAGACAGGTATATCCAGATGCATAATTTTAAAAACAGTAGCGCTCTTCAAAGGAACAGATTCGTGATAGTTGCATTAAGAGCTTTAGGGACAAAACTAACACTTTTCAAAATAAGGTTTAATAATAAAAAAAGCCAAGTTTTAGGTGCAGTAAAATATTTACAGAAAAATAAAAGAAGGTTGCAAAATACTGAGACAAAATGTACAGCAAAGGAACAGAATGAAATAATACTTGCTTTTGAAATAGCTGTGACTACTCAGTGTTTCGAGGATAATTCCTGGTTCTTGGATGTTGCTTCATTGATGGAAATTGAGAACTGGCAATTGATCTTAGAAATCTCTTTTTCTCTGGGTGACAAGGGGTGCCCCATATGCCCCTGACCATTCACAAAAGTGGGCGGTTTCTTAGACAATGTCCAGGGTGGGCCATTGAGATACATGCTTCTTAATTCACACATTGTTTATGAAAAAAACATATTTCAAGATTGGGCTGCCTAGCAAATCTCACAGTATGAAATTCAATCTCGGCACATTGAGGGCTTTCAATTTCGTCCACACATGAATGTGTTGTGATATAAGGGGACCCTGGGGAGGGAATACACTAGTTCTATCCCTCCTTGGGTAACAAAGGGGGAATGTTTATACTTGAATAATTTGGGACAAAATTCTACATTCAAATATGTACGTTATATCACTATGGCATGCTCCTAACTGAAGTTATGAATTGATGGAAGTTTTTGGTAAGTTTTAAGACAGGGAGAGGGTCACTCTGAGGTTAGAGTTGCCTGGGTGATTTATGGCGCTCGCATGTCTGGACATCAGTTCGGTTTATGGCTGTTTAAAGATAAACACAAACAGATCTCTCTTTCTGCTTGTCATTTGCCATGGTCCAGATGCCCCTTTGAAGTTGATCTGGCCAGGATGGGAGGGGATGTGAGGAGTTTTGTTCTACAATCACACTGTAATGGCTGACCATCACAAAATGGAGCTGCCTTCCAAAGTAGAGTCAGCCTTGCTTGCGTCTCATGCGTGATATCATTACTTCGTGTGTGTCTCACACGTGATATCATCACAACCCGGACATGGAAATTCTCACCCCGTTGGTGTGTCACCTGGAGCTCTCCAGTACGGCCAACAGACACCTAAGTGTCAGCCTCCTGGGTACCTGCATCATGTTAATTCAGTTATGCCAATGCAATTTCTTGTTCTGCAGGATTGGATAGGTTATATTCCTTCCCTAATCTCCAACCCATTGCGCTTGTATTCACAGTGTTTCTACATTCATGA
The DNA here is from genome assembly GCA_018402905.1 of Glandirana rugosa. Taxonomy (NCBI): domain Eukaryota; kingdom Metazoa; phylum Chordata; class Amphibia; order Anura; family Ranidae; genus Glandirana; species Glandirana rugosa. The sequence continues at coordinate 177,491 of BLSH010164016.1, read as the reverse complement.
GAGATTGTAAGGAACCATCCGGGGCCATAGGAAGGCCAATGCGCGGGTGCACGCCTGTGCGCGGGAGTGTATGTGCCACCATTGGCGCCAAAAACGGCCATTTAAGCTTACAACACCCTGCAGTCAGTGCTGTCCATTCTACAGCATTCCTGCACCTGTGACCCCAGTGTTTTCCTCTGAGCAACTTCCTGTATCTGTGACCCTGGCTTCCTGTTGGACTTTGTTTGCTTGCTGCCTGCCCTGACCCCCGGCCTGTCTATGACTATTCTTCTGCCTGATCCTTTGTACTTCTACTGCCCTCACATTGCCGACCCGGCCTGTACCCGACAATCCGCCAGCCTGAACCACTTGTACTGCACTGCCAGCTTGTTACCCACCCGACCTGTACCACCACCCTACTGCCTGAATGAGCTTCTGTGGACCTTCACATATCATCTGTGACCAAGTCCAGCCCTCATGCCCCCCTGTCCTCCTGAACACCCTGTCTCCACTATCAGGGGTTCTCAAACCAGGGCCGTAAGAGAGGTTGCCCTCCCATAAGTCAGACTCAACCACCAGGTACGTGACAGCAACGGACAGCCACGTCCGAGTCTGCGCCGGGGCCCTCTACTATGGAGGAACTGTGTGTTCATCTTGCCGGCTTGACTCAAGCGGTGAAAGATCTCCAGTAGGAATACACCTGCTTGGAAAATCAAGTCCAGGACCTGGCCACACCAGCAGCAGCTGGTCCCAGCCAAGCCTCACCCCCGCACCATTGTGACTCTTCCTATGGAACCTAGGGTGCCCATGCCCGAGCAGTTTACGCGGAACCGCAGGAAGTTTCGGGCGTTTCGTAACTTCTGTGAGTTGTACTTTGCTCTGTAGCCCTGTACCTTCTCCCTGGAGGCGACCAAAGTGGGCCTCATGATCTCGCTCCTTCTGGATGAGCCTCAAGCCTGGGCTCACCGCTTGCTGGAGCAGAAAGCCCCAGAGACCTCAAGTCTGGATCTGTTCTTTCATGCTATGGCCCAGCTGTATGAGGATCCCCACCAGGCCGCAACCACGGAAGCAGCACTCCATGCGCTCCAGGAGGGCCTCCGTACAGCAGAGGAATATGTGTCAGAGTTCCAGCGATGGAGCGCCGATACAGCCTGGAACGACATGGCCCTCTGCTATCAGTTATGGCTAGGGCACTCTGAGCTGCTCAAGGATGAGCTGGCTCGCGTCAGGGTTCCTCACACCCTGGACGCACTGGTCAATTTGGCTATCCAGATTGACTGCCGCCTGTGTGAACGCAGAGCGAAGAGAGACACCGCTTCCCTGCGGCCTACCCGAATGATGTCCAGCTACCCCGGATCCAGCCCGACCACAACCTCATCCTCCTCTCCACAGGACCACTCGGAGCCACTGCAGAATGGGCTCCTCCGCCCCTCCCTCTAATTTGAGGAACGGCAGAGGTGCATGACCCTCCACCTGTGTCTGTACTGTGGGGGTTCAGGACATCTGGTACGAAACTGCCCCGCCAATGTGGGTAAGGGCCCTATCACAGCCACAGGGGAATTGCTGTCCCTACCTGATACCAAGTCCTACCTTGTCCTCTTCAACTCTCTCCAGGTTCCCGATGGAAGTATTCAAGTCCCAGTCATCCTGTATTCGGGGGCCTGTAGTTGTTTTGTGGATCTAACCTTTGCCACCGTAGCATTCCGCTATGACCCAAGGACCGTCAGATGGTCATCCAGCTGGCTGATGGGTCAATTATAAAGTCTGGTACAGTGACCCACGAAACGCTCTCTCTACCTGCTGGACGTTATCGCATTCCCCTTATTTCTGATTATCCTCGGCCTACCCTGGCTCTGGGTCCACATCCCTCATATGTATTGGAACACCGGAGAAGTGCAGTTTCAGTCTTCCTACTGTCTCAGTTACTGCCTGCTTCAGTCTCCGTAGGATTCCCCAGCTATTCTCAGCATGGACTCTGACCCAGATCTGGACACCCGCTTAGCGGTCCCGAAAGATTACCATGACTACTTAGATGTCTTCAGTAAGAAGGGGACTGATACCCTACCTCCGCACAGGTCGTATGACTGAACAAATTGACTTGCTGCCAGGGGCTGAAGTCCCTTTCAGATGGATTTTCCCTCTGTCGGAAGTGGAGTTAGTGGCTCTCAAAGCCTACCTGGACGAAAACTTGAGGGGCTTTATCTACGTCTCCCGCAGGATCGGGGATATTCTTAGTGGAGAAAAAAGACCTTTCGCTCAGGGCTTGTATTGATTATTGGGACCTCAACAAGGTCATGATTAAAAATCGGTATCCGTTGTCCCTAGTTCCGGAACTTTTTCAGAGACTTGGATCGGCTACCGTGTTCACCAAGTTAGACCTCCGCGGAGCCTGTAACCTGATCCATATACGGGAGGGGGATGAATGGAAGACGGCCTTTAGGACTCGCTTTGGCCATTTTGAGTACTTAGTCATGCCATTCGGGGTCTGCAACGCCCCAGCGACCTTTCAGCATCTGGTAAACAATGTCTTCAGAGACTACCTTGACCTGTTCGTGGTCATCTATCTCGACGACATCCTCATTTTCTCCCCCTCCTTAGAAGAATATCGCAGACATGTGAAATGCGTACTCAGCCACCTTCGGGAACACGGGCTGTACTCAAAGACGGAAAAGTGCGCCTTCGAATGTGCTGAAATCTTCTTCCTGGGATTTCACATTTCCACTACGGACACTACCATGGATCCTTAGAAAGTTACAGCCATTCTTGACTCCCCAGTAGATAAAAAAGGGGTGCAGCGCTTCGTAGGCTTCGCTAACTTTTACAGGAGGTTTATTCAGGGATTTTCAACGGTTATCGCTCCCATAACTCAGCTTACCAAGCAGAATGTCCGCTTTGTCTGGACCGATGAGGCACAGGCAGCCTTCCAGTGTCTGAAGAAACTGTTCACCTCTGCTCCCATTCTGAAACATCCCGACTCAGCACTGCCCTACATCCTAGAAGTGGATGCCTCGGAGACTGCAGTCAGGGCGGTCCTCTCTCAGAGACAGGGGCCCAAGGCCTCACTTCACCCCAACGCTTTTTTTTCCCAGAAACTTACTCCTCTCGAGAGAAACTATGACATTGGGGACAGAGAGCTGCTGGCTATTAACTCCACCCTGGAAGAATGGCGGTATCTTCTAGAAGGAGCAGTGCACCCTGTCCTGGTCTTCACAGACCACAAAAACCTGGAGTACCTGCGGACGGCCAAAAGGCTAAAACCTCGCCAGGCTCGATGGGCCTTATTCTTTTCCCAATACCAGCTCCATATTACGTACAGGCCCAGGTCCAAGAACATCAAGCCAGACGCCCTGTCAAGAATGTTTCTTGAGCCTGGGGAGATTCCCCCTCCAGATACCATCCTGCTGGCCCACAGCTTCCTACTGGTCCAGGAAGACCTCCTAACACAGATAAGGCAGTCTCTAGCTGGCTCCACTGTGCCCATGGACTCTGAATTGTCTATAAAAGATGGACTGTGGTGTTCGGGTACCCGAATCTTTGTGCCTGAGGAGCTCCGCTTAGAAGCCTTAGGGCTCTGTCATAACAACAAGTTAGCCGGACATTTTGGCAGCCGCCAAACAATTGAACTATTATCTCATACCTTCTGGTGGCCTCACATAAATGAGGACTGCAGAACATATGTGTGTGCATGTCCCACTTGTGCCCGAAACAAGACTGAAAAGACCAAGGCCTGGGGTCTACTGAACCAGTTACCTATTCCTGAATGTCCGTGGGCCCACATTTCGATGGACTTTATTGTTGAGTTGCCCCCATCCGCAGGGTTTAACAACATCTTCGTAGTGGTAGACCGTCTCACCAAGATGGCGCACTTTATCCCTATGCAGGGCACCCCCTCTGCAACAGAAACAGCCAAGATCTTCATTAAAGAAATTGTCCGGCTGCACGGCATTCCCAATAACATTGTGTCTGATCGGGGGGTGCAGTTTACGTCCCGAGTTTGGAGGTCTCTGTGTTCCATGTTAGTAATAGAACTGGCATTTTCATCGGCCTACCACCCGCAATCAAATAGCCAGACAGAGAGGACCAACCAGACCCTCGAGCAGTACCTCCGCTGCTACTCCTCATACTCCCAGGATGATTGGGTCTCTCTGCTGCCGTTAGCCGAGTTTGCCTATAATAACGCAATCCACTCTGCCACCAAGCAATCTCCATTCTGGGCGAATCTCGGCTACCACCCCACTTTCCTACCTAATGTAGTAATGGAAAGCTCCATACCTACTGTACAGAAGATCACCCAGTTCCTGGAAAAAACCAACAGTCTTCTGCAAGAGACCCTCGCGCAAACCCAGGAGCGCGACAAAAGAACATTTGATAGAGGGAGACGAGGAGAGTTGAACCTACAGCCTGGCGATTGGGTCTGGTTGGCCACCAAAAACCTGAGACTGTCGTGCCCTTCCAAAAAGTTAGGTCCAAGATATATCGGACCCCTCCCAGTCAAGAGGTAAATAAACAATGTGGCTTATGAGCTAGACCTTCCCTCTTTATTTTGAGTTCATCCAGTATTCCATGTAAACCTGCTTAAACCAGTGACTAAGGATCCCTTCCCAGGACAGAAAACAACTCCACCAGAATCAGTCCTAGTAGATGGAGAGGAGGAGTTTGAGGTGGAAACCATCCTTGACTGCAGAAGAAGGAGGCACCACCCGGTTTCTGGTAAAATGAAAGGGACATGGACCTAAGGAGAGCTCTTGGGAACCGGAAAATAATCTACATGCCAAAGAGCTTGTCAAGGTATTTTGGAGGAACAACCCAGCAAAGAGAGTCCGTTTGGGCATCCGGAGGCTGCCCATTGGGTGGGGCAATGTAAGGAACCATCCAGGGCCATTGGAAGGCCTATGCGCGGATGCGCACAGCTTGTGCGCGTGTCCATGCGCGTTTGCGCGTGCTTGTACGCGTTCGCGTGCCCCTATGCGCGTGAGTGCATGCCTGTGCGCGGGAGCGCGTGCGCATGCGTATGCGCGGCATTAGCGCCAAATTGGCCATTTAAGCTCACAGCACCCTGCAGTCAGAGCTGTCTGTTTTACAGTGTTCCTGCACCTGTGACCCCAGTGTTTTCCTCTGAGAGACTTCCTGTATCTGTGACCCCGGCTTCCTGTTGGACTTTGTTTGCTTGCTTCCTGCCCTGACCCCCGGCCTGTCTACGACTATTCTTCTGCCTGATCCTTTGTACTTCTACTGCCAGCTTGCTACCGACCCGGCCTGTACCACCACCCTTCTGCCTGCACGAGCTCCTGTGGACCTTCACCTATCATCTGTGACCAAGTCCAGCCCTCGTGCCCCCCTGTGCTCCTGAACGCCCCGTCTCCACTATCAGGGGTTCTTGAACCAGGGCCGTAAGAGAGGTTGCCCCCGCATAAGTCAGACTCAAGCACCAGGTACGTGACAGAGATTCCGGCAAAAATGTTCCACAAGCCTTGTTGATGGGCAAAGTCTTTCAGATGCAGCGTTAACACTAAGTTGTCCGTAAGAAAGAGAAACCTTATATTGCAAATATTAATCTGAATCTTTGTTTGTCCCTTCTCCCGACTGTTTATCAGAACAACTTTGCATATGGCATGGCACAGACAAACTGCCAACCAAATGAACATCTTTCATCCATGTTCCAGAGACCTCTCCAATCTTTCACTCCACCAGGACTCTAGAAGAGAAAAACAAGGGCAGAATCAAATTCTTATCCGCAATATCTATTCGCTTGCATTTTTCTTACAGAACCTCCCTTGGAACCCAGGAAATTATTTTTCCTGGCTTCTGCCACTCTGAACAAACTACTAAAAACAGCCAATGACTTCTTTAGGCTGAACCCACTCTAGCCTGGATTCCCATGATAAGGAAAAAACTAAAATGAATGCTGTTTTCCAACGGTTCTCATTTTAAATGTAAAAAACAAAAAAACAAAACAAAAAGAATGCATGTATCTGTTACTTAAAACCTACACACTAACTACCCTTTCAGGTGGACAAAACTTAAACCTTTTGGGATTTATTTCCACCTGAATGAAAATAAAAACAAAAAAAACCTAAAAAAAAAAAACCATCCAGGAGGCTACTGTGGCTTTCTGCCAGCTCCTGCCTTCAACAAACTGTATTCAGTTGCTAATCTAACGCCTATTCAATGACCCCTCTTTCAGGTGGACGAAACCTAACAATTTGGAATTTTTCCACCTGAACAAAACAAAACAAAAAAAAATCAAAGTAAATGAATAAAAAACTAAAAGAAAATTAAAAATAAATCAATAATAAAGAGAAGAAAATAAAAATGAAAAAAGAAAAGAAAAAAAAAACAAAATATGAAGGAAAAAAATATTAAAAATAATAAAAAATACAGAGGCTTACACTTGAAAATACTACAAAATACATCAAGGTCCTCCATAATATTCCAAAAATTAAAGCCAAAACAAAGGACTTGTATGTATACCTTGTTCATAGCCAATAAACGTCAACCTGAAAATTCTTACCATCAATGAAATTCACTAAGGGCTGCTAACAAAGGATTTGTCTCCCCCAGTGATATACCTGTGTGAACATGCGGCTGCCTCCATTTTGAATTTATTCAGCTGCTCTAAATACATATGTCTTTCCTGTCTTAACTGACTGTTTTCAGTTTGTAGTCTTAGCATTTGGGTTTTAAAGGGGACACGGGTCTAATAACTATGGCCTCTATGCGTTGGATTGCTACCCCATCTGGCAGAATAAACTTCATAATGCCTCAGTGTAGTTTTAGGGTACTGAGATTTTCTCTGCATATTATTGTTTTTAGACACCAAACAATATCTTGCAATGTGACTCCACTTTTTACAGGCGAAGCACTTGAGAGCTGGTCTCCCTGCATAGGCCCGTCTATGAGCATATGACGATGGAGACCCACGTTGCTGCATATCACTACTATGTTTGGAATCAACCAACTTCACACTGTCACTGTCTGAGGAGTAATCACTAACATTGGACTCATTCGAAGTCTCCACTGTTACATTGCTACTGTCCTTGAAAAGATGAGGCGCGTTTTCCATTTCAACGCCTGAATCAATTTCAAGAGCAGTTATAGCACTTTTGTCTAAATACTCCTCCTCCACATTTCCAACATTGATTCCAACCAGAGCAATATCATTTGCATCAACAAGAGCATCCGGCTTCCCTAATTGTTGTTCTATTTGTGTTGAACATTGAGACTGCTCAGCTTCTGCATATTTGTAAGATAATTCCTTTATGGTTGTTTGAGCTTCCTGTAGCTCCATTCTAAGCATTGTTATAATATGCCCATTCTCAGCCTCTCTTTGATTCAAATAGGCAACACAACTTTCTCTTTGTTTACAGGTTTCCTGCAATTCACTCATTTTCTGTTCCAATACTCATTTCTCATTAATCCACTGAATATCTTTGTGCTGAGCAATGTCTGTCATTCTCAATAGCATGCATACCACATTTGCCATTTTCACTTTTTTTTTTTTCTACATGAGGATTTTATTTTTAAATTCTCATTCTGAATCTCACATTGTTTTAATAAATCATTAAATTGGTGAGTCAATGCATTTTCTGGCAAGGTGTTAAACTTAGCAGACCCTTGCTTTTCAATGAACATTCCGATGCTCTCCATTGATATGCTAATTAAGTTCACTGAAGACTAGTTTGACTACTACACAGCAGCAGCTGTTAACACAATGCTCACACACACAGTCACACAAAGTAATTTAAAAACTCAGGGACTTGTAGTTCTACAGAACTCCCTACTATCAACTGTCTATACCCCAACACCTCAGATTCTAGGCCACCTTGGTCCTCTTTTGGAGCCAGAAATCTTTTTCACTTTTCCATGGGTACAAAAAAAAAAAAAAAAAATTATATATATATCCGAGGTTTTCTCCTGGTTCCACC
>BLSH010164016.1:92273-110049 GCA_018402905.1 Glandirana rugosa | reverse complement strand
CAAATTATATAATTCCTCATATTTGCGATAAAAAAATTTGCAATCGGCGATTATTGATTGGTTTGCGCAAAAGTGGCCGCGTTTACGGATGGTGAAAATTCATTTCTGGGGTTTTTATTTATTTTTATTTTTTTACTAGTAATGGCGGCGATCTGCGATTTTTAGCGGTAATGCGATATTGGGGGGGACATGTCGGAACATTTTGACACTTTTTTGGGACCAATGACATTTATACAGCGATCAGAAATTTAAATGTCCACTGATTACTGTATAAATGTCACTGGCAGTGAAGGGGTTAACCTGCAGGGGGAGAGCTAGGGGTTAATAGTGTTCCCTGGGTGTGTTCTTACTGTGGGGGGGTTGGGCTAACATGGGCATGAGAGATCTAACTGATCCTAGTGACAGGGATCAGTAGATCTCTCATGCCCCACTGACAGGGCGGGGAACCGTTCCGCGTTCTTTCCCTGTAGCCGCTCATCGCGGCTCGCCGGCGGACATCGGGTCCGCCCGAGCCGCGGGCACACTCCCCAGGAGTGCGGCGCGCCCCTGGTGGCCAAATGCGAATCGCCGCTTATTTACGGCGATTCGCGCAGGGCTCCCCGACTGCCGCCGTGAAAAGACGGCGCGCGGTGGGGAACCTGTTAAAAAGAGTTTTAGAAGTGTATTACACGCGTTTTACAGCTTCAGACATTTTTGTTTAGCCAATTTAAAGCACTAGGGGGAGGAGAGGGAGAGGAACTTTGGGGTGGAGAGATGCCATTTGAGCGTTTTTACGGGCGTTTTACGAGCGTTTGAGCATTTTTCTGCTCAAGTCAGGCGTTTCTATTGAAGTCTATGGGGCCAAAAACACTCATAATCTTCCCAAAAAGAAGCTCATGTACTATTTTGAGCTTCAGGCGACAAAGCGCTCATATGTGAACAGGTGCCATTGAAATTAATGGATTTTGCTTGCTGGGCATTTTGGACCTTTTGAGATGAGCGTTTTACGAGTATTTTACAAGCTGATAATTCTGAGGTGTAAATGGGGCCTTAATCAGCAACATCGGCATCAGGGGCTTCATAGCTGCTAGTAATCCAGGACTGATTCATTTTGATAAATGCCAGATGGCCCATGGAGTCTGTGGACAGACACGTTCTATTATCATTAACAAAACCTCCAGCAGCACTGAATGCCCAGTCGGAAAGCACACTGGATGCAGGGCAACCCAGCAGCTCAATTGCATACTGGGCAAGTTCTGACCAGTGGTCTATTCTCATGACCCAGTAAGCCAGTGGATCCTCGACTGGAAAGCTCTCCATCTCTGTTTTCACCCCTAGATAATTGTTCACCATGTGATGCAGGCGCTGCTGATGGCATGTGGAAGCTGACAGCCCTGGGCGGCGAGGACTAATAAGATTGTGAAATGCATCACTTAGGCGGCCGCCTTTTCCACCGCTTCTCTCTTGACCAACAGAAGCCTCAAAAATATGTTTTCCATTACACTATAACCTACGAGAGTCGGGGAAAAGCATTCAATAAGCTCCTCTTTAAGGTGTCCTCAAGAGATTTCATCTTCTGCACACTCTGTGGGGACGGGAGTTCTGAGACTTTCCTTTTGGAACGGTAGTCAAGGAGGGTTGCCAACCAATAGTAATCCTTCTCCTTTACGCAGTGTATTCTTGGGTATTTCGAAGACTTTGAAGCATGAGGGAGCCCATGCACCACAAATTTGCGGAGGCATGAGAAGCAGACTCCTAAGGGTTAGGGATGGGCCCCCAATTCGAGATGAATGCATGTTCGACACGAACATCGGGGGTTCGTCTGATCGGCGCATCCCAAACATTATGGGGCATTTGTGGGAAATTCGAGCGTCCCATAATGCATTCCAATTGCGGGGAAATGGCGCCCTCTGATTGGCCAAAGCATGCACATGACCTGCATGCTTTGGCCAATCACAGCACGCTCTGCTGTGAGAGTTATGATTGGTTAAAGGCAGGGTGCCTTTAGCCAATCACTGCTCAGCAGCCTCAATCCAAGCCCACACTATATAACGCCGCTCTATGTAGTGTGTTAATAACGTGGAGAGTATGGGAGCTTAGATAGCGGCATGCAGGCAGTTTAGTGTACCGAGTGACAAATACTAGATTGATAACCTATCTGTATACAGTCAGTTAGTGCAGGCAGCACAAGAATATATACCTGTATGTACCTTAAATGGCATATATAATATATATAATGTATATCTATATATATATATATATATATATAGCAATGCCTTTAGTGTAGTGTAGACTATCTACAGCTCAGTCAGTGTATAGTATATAGAGTCCGTTCAGGCAGTGCAAGAATATACAGTATCTCACAAAAGTGAGTACACCCCTCACATTTTTGTAAATATTCTATCCTATATTTTCATGTGACAACACTGAAGAAATGACACTTTGCTACAATGTAAAGTAATGAGTGTACAGCTTGTATAACAGTGTAAATTTGCTGTCCCCTCAAAATAACTCAACACACAGCCATTAATGTCTAAACCACTGGCAACATAAGTGAGTACACCCCTAAGTGAAAATGGCCAAATTGGGTCCAATTAGCCATTTTCTGTCCCTGGTGTCATGTGCCTTGTTAGTGTTACAAGGTCTCAGGTGTGAATGGGGAGCAGGTGTGTTAAATTTGGTGTTATCGCTCTCACTCTCTCACACTGGTCATTGGAGGTTCAACGTGGCAGCTCATGGCAAATAACTCTCTGAGGATCTGAAAAAAAGAATTGTTGCTCTACTGAAAGATGGCCTAGGCTATAAGAAGATTGTCAAGACCCTGAAACTGAGCTGCAGCACGGTGGCCAAGACCATACAGCAGTTTAACAGGACAGGTTCCACTCAGAAGAAGCCTCGCCATGGTCAACCAGAGAAGTTGAGTGCACATGCTCAGCGTCATATGCAGAGGTTGTCTTTGTGAAATAGACGTATAAGTGCTGCCAACATTTCTGCAGAGGTTGAAGGGGTAGGGGGTCAGCCTGTCAGTGCTCAAACCATACACCGCACACTGCATCAAGTTGGTCTTCTTGGCTGTCGTCCCAGAAAGAAGCCTCTTCTAAAGATGATGCACAAGAAAGTCCACAAACCGTTTGCTGAAGACAAGCAGAATAAGGACATGGATTACTGGAACCATGTCCCGTGGTCTGATGAGACCAAGATAAACTTATTTGGCTCAGATGGTGTCAAGCGTGTGTGGCGGCAACCAGGGGAGGAGTACAAAGACAAGTATGTCTTGCCTACGGTCAAGCATGGTGGTGGGAGTGTCATGGTTTGGGGCTGCATGAGTGCTGCCGGCACTGGGGAGCTACAGTTCATACTGAAGCAGAGCATGATCCCCTCCCTTTGGAGACTGGGCCGCAGGGCAGTATTCCAACATGATAACGACTCCAAACACACCTCCAAGATGATCACTGCCTTGCTAAAGTAGCTGAGCGTAAAGGTAATGGACTGGCAAGCATGTCTCCAGACCTAAACCCTATTGAGCATCTATGGGGCATCCTCAAAGGAAGGTGGAGAAGCGCAAGGTCTCTTACACCCACCAGCTCCATGATGTCGTCATGGAGGAGTGGAAGAGAACTCCAGTGGCAATCTGTGAAGCTCTGGTGAACTCCATGCCCAAGAGGGTTAAGGCAGTGCTGGAAAATAATGGTGGCCACACAAAATATTGACACTTTGGGCCCAATTTTGACATTTTCACTTAGGGGTGTGCTCACTTTTGTTGCCAGCGGTTTAGACATTAATGGCTGTATGTTGAGTAATTTTGAGGGGACAGCACATTTACACTTTTATACAAGCTGTACACTCACTACTTTACATTGTAGCAAAGTGTCATTTCTTTAGTGTTGTCACATGAAAAGATATAATAAAATATTTACAAAACTATAATGCAATATATATACTGTAGCTAATTCAGTGTATAGTATATAGCGTCCGTTCAGGCAGTGTAAGATTATATATGTACCTCCCTATTGTGTGTGTGTATATGTATATGTGTATTTATATATATATATATATATATATATTGTGAGTGATCAGCTTCCAGTGGAGGGGTTCCCCAACCAAGTAATCCTGCCGTGTGTCAGGTTTAAGGGCATCCTGTGCGTGTTTATTCACTCTGACAAAAGGATGAACAGAAAGGTCTCCCTCGCAGGGGTATAAAAACACTCCCACAACTAAAATCATCCATCAACTGAAAATAAGCCTCCTGGCTAACGGACAGCCCTCACACACAGGGTCTGCTTCAGACCTGCTGGCATGTTCCTTCATAGCCTGCTCCTTCTCTCCGAGCACCACACTGATTACATACAGGTCAGGCAAAATTATACCCCAGTTGGAGAGCAAGGTGTGATCAATACTTAACCCCTGGCTGCCTACAGACCTCTCCATGCCAGCCATTTACCTTAGGCATCTCAGCATTCTATGTGTCAGATATACACCATCCACAACTGACATGGGTTGTTTGTCACACACCTCCCTCCTCTGTTTGAACCTGTGGGTTCGAACACCAGCTATTAAACAGTGGGTTCTAGAAAGAGCATCTGCATTTTTGTGGTTGCAACCAGCCCTGTGTTCCACTTTAAATGAAAAATCTTGGAGGGCCAGGAACCAACGCGTAACCCTTGCATTATGGTCCTTAGTCTGGGCCATCCATTTCAAGGGAGCACGGTCTGTTATGAGTGGCGCTCCAGCAGGTAGTATCGTAGAACCTCTAAGGCACACTTAATGGCCAAGCACTCTCACTCCACAATACTGTACTTTCCCTCTGCAGGGGTCAGCTTCCGACTCAAATAGACCACCGAGTATTCTTCTTCACCTACCAGTTGTGATGAAACAGCCCCCAGACCTATACTGGAGGCATCGGTCTGGACCACAAACTCTTTGCTAAAGTCTGGGGCCACCAACACAGGCTTGTTACACAGCACCTCCTTCAGGCTATGGAAAGCAGCTTCAGCCTCAGGATTCCATTTAATGGTTACAGAGGAGCTTTTTCCCTTGGTCAGGTCAGTTAAGGGTGCTGCCAGCATGGCAAGGTTTGGGATGAACCTTCGATAATACCCAACCATGCCTAGGAAAGTTCTCACTTGTTTCTTGGTTACAGGGGCAGGCCAGTCTCTAATGGCTTTTACCTTATGGACTTGGGGTTTGATTAGGCCCCGTCCAATGGTGTATCCCAGATACCGGGCTTCTTCTAACCCTATGCCACACTTCTTTGGGTTTGCGGTTAAGACAGCGTTTCTGATGGAGTTTATGACAGCCTGGACTTTGGGTAGATGACTTTCCCAATCTGTGCTCCAAATAACCACATCATCCAGATAGGCTGCAGAATAACCCTGATGCAGCCTAAGGATCTCATCCATTATCCGCTGGAATGTAGCAGGAGCTCCATTTAACCCAAAGGGCATCCGCACATACTGCCATAACCCCTCAGGTGTTGCAAAAGTAGTTTTCTCTTTTGCTTCCTGTCAGGGGAACCTGCCGATACCCTCTAGTGAGATCTAGAGTGGTTATGTACCTGGCGGGGCCTAACTTCTCCACTAATTCATCAACCCGGGGTATGGGATATGTATTAAACTTTGACACCTCATTGAGTTTCCGGAAGTCATTACAAAATCTTAAGGACCCATCTGGTTTGGGAACCAAGACTATATGACTACACCATTCACTTTTAGATGTCTCTATCACCCGAGGTCGAACATCCTCTGAAATTCCTCGGCTACTGCCTGTCTATGGGCCTCTGGAATACGATCAGGCTTAAGGCGTACTCAAACCTTGGTGTCAGTGACAATATCATGTTTAATTAGATTTGTGCAGCCGGGCAAGCCTGAGAAGAAGTCTTTATTGCACTGTAAAAACTCCTTCACCTCCTGCTTTTGGGACACCGACATGGACTCAGGTATATGAACTTCACTTATGCCTCCCTCCTCTTTTTTACATGGCGGATCACCCAGGGCTAGAAGAGCCTCCCAGTCTTTCCATGCTTTAATTAAATTTACATGATAGATATGCTCTTTCTTCCGCCTGCCTGGTTGATATACCTTATAGTTTACCTCAACAACCTTTCCCAGTATCTCATAGGGCCCTAGCCACTTAGCTAGGAGCTTACTTTCCACCGTGGGGACTAAAACAAGTACACGATCCCCTGGATGGAAAGTCCGAACTTCGCCGACCTATTGTATACTCGTCTCTGGGCTTCCTGGGTTTGCTGCATGTGTTCTCGAATGAGGAGCATTACTGAGGCAATCCTATCCTGCATGGCTGATATATGTGCAATGACACTCCGGTAGGGAGTAGTTTCAATCTCCCAAGTTTCTTTCGCAATATCCAGTAACTAATATGAGTTCAAAGGGTGAGAACCCCATGGAAGACTGTGGAACCTCTCTAATGGTGAACATCAGGTATGGCAGTAGACAATCCCAATCTCTCCCATCTTTAGCCACCACCTTCTTGAGCATACTCTTGAGGGTTTTGTTAAACCGTTCTACTAAACCATCTGTCTGAGGGTGGTATACTGAAGTATGCAAATGCTTAATACTGAACAATTTGCACAATTCTTTCATCACCTTAGACATTAAGGGAGTCCCTTGGTCGGTTAGGACCCCCTTTGGGATCCCTGTACCAGTAAACATGTGTAACAACTCTTTGGCAATGGTCTTGGAGGAAGTGTTTCTTAAGGGGACAGCCTCAGGATACCGGGTGGCATAATCCATGACGACTAGGATGTACTGATAGTTTCTGGCAGACTTAACTACTGGCACTATCAGATCCATGGCAATTCGGTCAAAAGGAATCTCAATCACAGGCAATAGTACCAGTGGGCTACGGTAATGGGGCATAGGGGCAACCCTTTGACACTCAGGACATGACTCTCAATAGTTTTTCACGTCGGCATGTATCCCAGGCCAGAAAAAGTGCTGTACAACACGTTCTTTTGTCTTTTCACAGGCCAGATGGCCACCTAGGGGGTGTGTATGGGCCAGATTGAGCACTGTCCTCCTAAAGGGGCCAGGCACCACGAGTTGTTCCACAACCTCACCTCAAATTTTGTCAACCCAATACAACATGTCATGATTAACCACCATATGAGGAAACACATTTTCCAGCCCTGGGGCTACCGGGGTCCTAATGTTTACCTTCACATTTTCCCAGGCTTGTACCAGAGTAGGATCCTGTAACTGGGCGGTCCCAAAATTGTCCCAAGAAACCTCTAGCACTGGCATGCCGGGCAACTCTAGGGTCTCAGGGGTTACCTCCGGTTCACCCGCATAGACTGCTGGGGAAAAGACACATTTTCATAAGGGGTCACCCCTACAGCATTTTCTTTTTGAGTCAAAAAAAAGACAGGTTTTATTGTAAAGACTACAATAAATACAGAAAATGACAGTATTACAGGTGAAGGCACTAATTTTCTCACAGTGCAGTTATTAATAATAATGGTGATAACATATATATCAATCCTTACACCACTTCGTTTGTGTTCATTTTCCCACACCGTTGATCATCTGTAAAGCTGTCATAAAGTAGAGGCCATAGCTAAGGCAGTGTTAGGTCCTTATTCAAAAGGTCTATACCATTCATACCCCAGAACTGAATCACTAAGTAGTCATCAACATTTTATTATCCACATCCATATCAAGAAAACAATACCCGTAAACAAACCCTTTTTTTTTTCCTGCTTGCTGTTGCACTCCTGGCCTCTAGTCCTTACGAAGTACATTAGATCAATATACATCCCACCTCTAGGCATGTAACCCACAACCCTTAACACTCCAGAAGCCTATTCAGGACCAATTGTGGCGGTGCCAAGCCCGGAACTTCCAACCACGGTCGCCACATGGAGAAAAACTTTTTGGGTGCCCCCCTTTGTACATATGTTAGCCTTTCTCTGATCAACAGTAGATTAACCTGTGCTACCCACTGTCCCTTTGTGGGTACTCTGGGTGATATCCAACATTTAGCAATAAGCTTACGCGCCATATAAAGTAATCGTAGCATTGCCAGATGAGTATGAGGGGTCAAAAGCTCCTCTTCAAGAGCACCCAGAAGACACACAATTGGATTTTTACTAAGTGGGTATTGGTAAACTTGTGCAATTGTGGAGATGACCTCCACCCAGTACCGAAAGAGCTTGGGGCACTGCCACAACATATGTATAAAGTCTCCATTTTCTCTCCGACACTTTGGGCACAGCACAGACTATCTCTAGATCCCCAGTCATGTAGCCGTTGCAGCGTTCTTTAAGTTCTATGCAATAAAAAAAGATGGGACAATTTCTGAGAGGCCGACAAGGATACCAATGGGGCAGCAGTTAAGCAAGACTCCCACACATCCCCATCAATAACTCCCACATCCGCCTCCCAGCCCCTCCTACAGGGCAATGTCTTATTATTATGTAGAGCACCAAGGACCATAGAATAAACCCTGGAGATCATTCCTTTTTTTATCCGGGGCCTGAAACACTTCTCCTATTATGGGATGCGCTGTTAATTCAAGCTTAGTAGACCTAGCCTGTGCACCTAGCACATGGCGCAATTGTAGATATTTATAGAAGTGAGATGTAGGGATCTGGTATTCCTGCTGTAGATCTAGGAAAGATTTTAGAACCGGACTGCTATACAGTTGGGCAATATACTTAAGGCCTACTTCTTTCCACCCCCTAAACCCTTCTAGTTTCAACAATTCCCCATAGCTCAAATTGCGCCATAGAGGGGTACTTTTCAAGAAGCCGATTATGTGTAAATTGGTCTTAATGTGATTCCAGACTGCAGTAAGGAGAGAAATTGTAGGCAATGCCCGAGGCAGGTGTGAGAGACCACCCTCCAGATGAGTCAGGGCAGAACAAACAGATCCCTCCGGGACAATCATGTTCCGAATTGGGTCCAGGGGGTCCGGGTCACCCCAACCCCCCAACTGCTGCACCTGGGAGGCTAAATAATAGAGTCTAGGGTTAGGGAACCCCAGTCCACCCCGGTCCTTTCCCTGTTGCAGTGTAGTCAAGCTAATGCGAGGGGTCTTTTTACTCCAGATCAGTTCTCTAAATTGTGTGTCAATACGCAAAAAACATTTCCTCTGTATCCACACCGGAGCATTATTAAAGACATAGAGGAGCTGGGGGGCCCACACCATCTTTATCAAATCAACCCTCCCTACCACAGATAGTGGCAGCTTACACCAGCTGGTGCATTTTTCCTTAAATTTAGCCAATAGTGGTAATAGGTTCAATCGTATAAAATCAGTTGGGTCAGGAGTAACCCAGATCCCCAGATATTTAAATTGAGTGACCACCGCCACCATGGATGCACACTACAGTAGTGGGTCATGCAATGGATCTAGGGGCATCAGCACAGACTTGTCCCAGTTGATAGAAAAACCTGACAATTTCCCAAAGCTATTTATTAAGTGCATTACCACCCGTAAAGTCCCCTTGGTGTCCCCCAGATATAATAGAGTATTGTCGGCATACATGGAAACCACCTCCGACCTCTGTCCCATCTGAAAGCCTATGATCTCCGAGGAGGTTCGTATACTAGCCGCCAAGGGTTCCACCGCCAGGGCAAACAGCAGGGGCGACAAAGGGCACCCCTGCCTAGTGCCTCGATGCAGCATAAAGGCCTCAGAGTTCCCCATTCACCCTAATACTGAGGCTGAGGGGGACGAGTACAACAACTGTATCCAGCGTATAAACGTGGCACCTACCCCAAAGCGCTCCAAGACCTCCCACAGGTATGGCCATTCCACACTGTCTAAGGCCTTGGCCGCGTCCAAGGAAAAGACAGCTCTGTTTCCCATATTATCTACAGGTAACTGCAGATTTAGAAACAATCCCCGCAGATTTTGGGCCGTAGAGTGGTTCGGTATGAAACCACATTGATCTCTGTGTACTAGTTTGTGAATAACTTTAGATAGTCTTGAGGCCAAAACCTTAGCCAATATCTTGGCATCGGTTGTTAACAGTGAAATAGGTTTGTGCGAATCCACTCTAAGGGCACCCTTTCCAGGTTTTCAGCAACACCACTATTATGGCTTCATTCATCGATTGGGGGAGTTTCCTGACCTCTAGTGCCTCATTATATACCCTAAGTAATATCGGGAGCAACTGCTTCGCGTATCGCCCATATACCTCTGAGGGTATCCCGTCTACCCCCAGTGATTTCCCGTTGGCATCTTGTTTTATAGCGAGGATTTCTTCCTCCGCAATGGGGTCATTGAGCATTTTAACGTCGCAAGGGGAGAGGGTTGGTAAGAAGCACCCGTCCAGGAACTACGATATATCGCCCCCGGACTGGTGCACCTTAGAGGAGTATAGATCCTTATAAAATGCACTAAACACCTCCACTATACCTTGCGTGGACCGTTGTGCATCTCCCTCCCGATCCAGTATACTCTCAATATGCGCAGGTCCCTGCTGGTTGCGTATTAGCATGGCCAGCATGTGGCCGGTATTTTCTCCCTCTTCGTAATGTTTTTGTTGCAGGAAAAATCTTTTATTCTCTGCAATTTGCTGCTTTACCTGCCTCATCATAGATTGCGCTGCCAGCTAGCCTCTCCTAGAGTCATCTGAGAGGTCCTCAATATATTTTCCTTCTGCCCTCACTGCCTCTGCAAGGATAAGCGTCTCCCATCCTTTGGTGGAGGACTTAATGTTATTTATCAAGTGAATGAATTGGCCCCTCAAATATGATTTAGCAGTGTCCCAGACTGTGCCCAAGTCCGCCATGTCCTAATTGACCTGGAAAAAGGATTTTAATAGATCAACAATGGGGTCAGGGTCTGGAAAAAGGTCCAGCCAGAATGGGTTACGCTTCCAGCTATGGCGTCCTAGGGTCGCGGAGAACCCTAGTTCCACCCAGAAGGGGGAGTGATCCGATACCTGCCTAGGTTCATAGCCCGAATCAAGTACCATGGGTAGACTGGCCTGGTTACCCAGCCCTAAGTCAATACGAGACAGGCCATCCCGAGATACCAAATGACAAGAATACACTTTTTGGCAGGGGTGTCTCATTCGCCACACATCCCTCAGCCCCAAATCCTCCAGTAAACGTGCAAACGTAGTTGCTTTGCCTGGTGAGGGCACAGACTGCGCATCGGTACGGAATCTGTCCCAGACTGGGTCAAGAACATTATTGTAGTCCCCAATAGTGATTAAAGGGGTATCGGAGTATTGGGCCATAAATTTTGCCAGGGTTTTGAGTATCTCAGCTGAGTATGGTGGCGGAATGTACACCCCTGCGATAACGCATAACACTCCATAGTTTACACAGAAGAAACACATATTGCCCATCCGGGTCTAGAATCTCCCGGATACACGAGAATGCATCGCCTCGTTTTACCAAAACACTCACTCCCCTGGAATAGGAAGAGTAAGTGGCATGGTATTGTGGGTGATACAATTTTGGTGCCAGGTTTGGAGGTGAACCAGGTGTCAGGTGGGTCTCCTGTAGGCACACAATGTCCGCCCTCATTTGTTTTACTGCACGGATAACAGCCATGCATTTCACACAAGTGCCAAGTCCCCGAACATTCCAGGAGAGTAGTCTTAGCTTACTAGCCATTGAGCAAGGGGGTCAAAATAATAAACATAATACCAGCAACTCGACAGAGTGTAAGTATCAACCCCCCGTCAGTATCAATAGGGTAAGTAAAGCAAATCTTCGTGTGTCTCTGACCAATAGATATCCATATGTGTGGGTGACCACCTAGCAATCCTCATAATATCAAATGGGCACTGTTCGGCACCAGCAGTCTCACATAATATCCGTAGGAGGTCATAGAGAAATGCGGCATGAGGCCCACAGCCAGGAAGCAAACAGCATGTAAACGTACTGGGCTCAACAGGAACCACCAAACCTTGAGCGCGAGATCCATTAATCGTTCAGAGATCTCCAGGGGGGATAAACAGTAAAAGTTCACGAAAGTTCGCAAGAACTTTTTTTGTGCAGCAAAAATCGTACGAGAGAGTTCTCAAACAGAAGGTCTTCCATCCAGCTTCCGCCTATCCATCGAGTATGTGCAGACGACCTGAACCCAACAGTTTGTAAAGTCCACTTATACTGCATCAGGGGGCTACTTGTCGTGGAGGAGTGGGAGCTCTGAGGGACCTCTCCTCCCTGTCGAGCCATGCCGCCGCCGCGGTTGGTTTATCAAAAAAGAGCACCTCTCCCTTGGCCACTACCCTCAACTTGGCTAGGTAAAGCATAGCGTATTGAAGATTGAGGTTGCGCAGGCGTTTCTTGACATCTGTAAGTTTTGCTCTCTGCTTCTGCACCGCTGTCGAATAGTCTGGAAACAGGGATATTTTGGTATTATCTATAACCAGTGCTTCATGCATGACACGTGCTTTAGAGAGAATCACATCCCTGTCCCATGCCCTGCCCATGCCCGAGGAGGGTGACCCGGAGGCAGAGGGCGCATAGGTACTCTATGCGCCCTCTCCACAGAAAACATGGGGGTAAAAGAGTCTGTGCCAAAGACCGAAACCAGCCATAATTCAATAAAGGCCACAGGATTCTTCCCCTCGGCTCTCTCCGGTATCCCTACAGCCCGTACATTATTCCTCCTCATTCTGTTTTCGAATTCCTCCAGACGATCCGCATGGTGGGCAGTGATGTGATCGTAACAGTGTGCTTTAGGTCGCTTGCCATGAGCGCCATGTCATCCTCCATGCTGCCAACCCTCTCCTCCAGAGCCGAAGTACGCTTTCTGAGCTTTTGCATATCCTGCCTAATATAGGACACTTCTGCCTTCACCCCCCTTATCTCAGGTGTTAATAAGGTTATGGAGGACGTACAGCCCATAACCGCCATCACGTCCCTCAGTGTGGGCTCAGGGCCTTCTCCTTGTGCTGGGGGTGGCGGGGCAGAGGAGGGGGTTTGCACACTCACTGTGTCCCAATCGGGTAGCAGGCCTTGCAGGTCCTCCAGTGGCCACGGTATCATCAGCCTCCGACTGCGCGCCTGAACTTTCCTTAGAGGACGCCGCCAGGTGCTCTTTGTGTCCTGGCTTAGAGAAAAGCTTCTGAGCGGCCTCCCTATATTTCTCTTTATGCGTGCACTGTGGCAGGGCGCCATCTTGGAGGTCTGGCTCCGGCACTGATCAGAGCTCACGCTGCTTTTTAGACATGGTTCCTGCTTTCTACCACCATGACAACATGTGCCTCTTTGTCTCCCAGGTGACCCGGTTTAATTGTAGAGCAAAACAGGCTGTATTTCAGGATGCTGACAGTAAAAAAGCACTGATCACCGGCAGAGAGAGCACAGAACACATCTGCTTACATCTGCTGCTCAGCCACATCCCCACCCCTACAGCATTTTCCTCAACCTTTGGTTCAGAAGGTTTGGGGTTCTCCCCTTCAGTCCCATTAAGAAGTCTGGGCTCAAGGCCCTTTTCTTTTACACTGCAAAGTTCCTGGAACAGTGGAAAGTCTCTTCCCAATATTACACTGTGCAACAGGATAGGGGACACAGCCACTTCATGGCAAACAGATCCTGAGCTGGTTTCAAAGGCCACCAGCCCTGTGGGGTACTTCTTACAGTCACCATGCAAACATACCACTCCTACATGATGCTGGGTCAGCTGTTCAGGGTCCACCAGCCGGGTATGGACCAGGGCGAGCAGACTTCCAGAGTCCAGGAGGGCATGTACATTTTCCCCCTTATTTTTACCACAGAGCTTGGCATGTCCAGATCAGCGACCAGGCCCGGGCGAGCAAACAGGGACATGCGTTGAACTACGTCACATTGCATAGGCTCAGGGCTCAAGGGACACTTGGCAGTGATGTGATCCCACTCACTGCACCGCCAACACTGGAGATGCCCACGCATTCTTCTGGGGCTTGCTGGACGGGGTCTTTCCACAGGGGGTGATGCTCTGTGCACTCTCACTGGCCTTTCAGGACTTCCTCTTTTCTGTTTTACCAACGGTGTTACTGGGGTTAACCGGGCGGCCACAGGAGGGGGTCTTTTGACCATCAGGGATCGTGAAGCTGCAGATCCAGTGATCAGGTCCACTGCTGCCAAGTAGCATTCCACCAGCTCAACCAGAACGTCCTTTGAATTTGGATCAGATTGCCTCACCCACCTCTGCAACTCAGGAGGTAGAGCGCTCAGGAACCGGTCCATTGCAACTCTTTCCACTATTTGGGACCCCGTGAGAATCTCAGGCTGTAGCCACCGTTTGACCAGGTTGATCAGGTCATACATTTGGGAGCAGGGGGATCCATCTGCCTTGAAACTCCAGCTGTGTAATCGCTGTGCTCTTACTGCCGCTGTGACTCCCAGATGCCATAAGATCTCAGCTTTTAGTTTGTTATAATCTTGGGCATCCTTAGCAGACAAGTCAAAGTATTTTTTGGGAGTCCCCTGCTAACAGTGGGGCCACCAGCGCAGCCCAGTGGTCTTAAAGCCAGGCCTGCCCCTCAGCAGTTCATTCAAATGTACATAGGAAGGCCTCCACATCATCCTGGGATGTCATCTTTTGTAGAAGGTGACTTCTGATGCCTGGCAGGGTGTCACCAGGGGACCCTGTGGAGACATTTGCAGTCTGAGCTGAGGCCTGTCGGTCTTTCTCAGCTGCCTGAGCCAACAAGTAAAGTAAAGTAAAGCCACTTGTGCCTCTGCTGCCTGAGCCCAGGCAGCCACTTGAGCCCCAGCTGTCTGTGTCAAAGCAGTCACTTGTTGCTGCTGAGCAGTCAACATTTTATTGGTTTGATGCTGCTGAGTAGCCAGAATTTTATTGTTTTTTTGTTGCTGTGCAGCCGCTTGCTGCTGCTAAGCAGCCAACATTTGATTCATTTCTTGCTGTGCAGCATTACTTTGGACCAAGGCCTTTATCAACTCCTCCATGCTGCAGCTTCACAAATTACACTGCGGTACACTGTGCGTTTAAGTGGTATAGACACACACTGCTGTCCTTTTAACACCGCTGACACAACGTTCACACAGCTTATTTCAATGCAGTCTTTTAACACCAGGTACACAGTGTAGCCAGTACTTGCCTTTCAGCATGGATCAGTAGCGGGCTTGCACGCATCCGTTTCCACCAATTGTGGGTGATCAGCTTCCAGTGGAGGGGTTCCCCAACCAAGTAATCCAGCCGTGTATCAGGTTTAAGGGTGTCCTGCCCGTGTTTATTCACTCCGACAAAAGGATGAACAGAAAGGTCTCCCTCGCAGGGGTATAAAAACAGTCCCACGGGGGCATGCCTGGACATGGACGGAGCAAGACATGCCAGAGAGGAGCTCCCGACATCCCTGCTTCAATCCACGGCAATTCATCCATCTAAACTGCCTGTGAACGATCACGTCCACCCCAATAGCTCACACTCCCTCTCTGCCAAGCTTTGAGCTAGATATTGAGCTCTCTCGCATTTCCCCCGGGACAGCTTCTGGCAGATTAGGCCCTCACCCTCCAGCCGCAGCTGCCATCTCCCAGGCCATATACCACACCATCTGCCCATTCTGGGATACCACCATACCCCCCTAAGAACCCTCTGTGCTGTAGGCAATAACCGGAGGCCATAAAGCGCCAAGTCGGGCCGCGGGCGCTCAGGAAAGTCTGCGAGTTAGGCCTACAAGGAGATGCGGCGGCCATCTTGCTACACCCAGCGGCCGAGCAAACACTGTCCTTGAACTCCTTCAGCCACAAAAATCCCCAATTTAGCTCTTAAAGTCTCACATACTGCTAGCAGAGTCCAGCTGTGAGTGGGGAGTCCCTGGTTAAAATACTAGACAGCCGGGGGGTACTCGCGGGCAGCAAACCAAGATGGCCGCATGCTAGTCTTGCTCCTCACCGCCCGGACACATCAGCCACCACCATCACCTTCTTGAGCCCTCCACCACCCTCTCTCTCTACCCTGACCCCACTCCTCGCTCCCTGGCGACCCCGATGGTGCGGAAGAATCCTCCCCACACATCCAGCGCTAGAGCAGGGGACCCGTCCCAGGACGAGCACCCACCGCTGGATGCCATCTTTGAGGCCTCTGCTGTGAGTCCCCAGTCCTTGCCGCTTCTGCCCTCGGGAGATTCGGATATGGGGGACAGCCTGGAAGTCCCCTCTGCCCAGCCAGCACCATCCCTATGGGACACTGACCTGCTCGCCCATTTTAAAATAATGCTGCAGACGGAGCTCTCCGCAGCCACCACCAAGCTGGCCACACACCTGACCAGGGAGATCAGGGAACTGGGCACCCGCACAAACGAACTGGAGGAGAAGATGGATGCCGCTGCCACGGTCCTGGAGGATCACGAACAGGACATTTCTGACATTAAAAAAAGAACTGGAAGCTGCCCTGTTACGGATGGGAGACTTTGAGAACAGGGCCAGGAGAGGTAACCTGTGCATCCGGGGCCTTCCAGAGTCCATAGAAGACCTCACCTCTATGGCAACTGCCTTCTTCCAGGAGCTGGCCCCGGCTATCCCCATCGATTGTCTTGATCCATTGAGCCCTAGGCCCTAAACGATCCGAGGGGCCCCCCCCGCAATATTGTGATTAAGTTCACCTACTACCGCACTAAGGAGACCCTGCTTAGGGCGGCCAGAGACACACCCAACCTCTCATTCCAAGGTCATCGCTATCAACTCTTCACGGACCTATCGCCCATAACCATCCAGAAAAGTCACCAGATGAAGCCTTACACAGCGCCCCTCTCCCTCCATCAAATCCGCTACTGCTGGGGATTTCCCTTTAAGATGTCCTTCACCTACTTGGGCCGAGAGCACTCTGTGACCACCGTGGTGGAAGCAAGATCTGTCCTAGATGACCTCCACCTGCTACCGCCAGATGAGAGGGCCCTCCTGGAACAAAGAGGGGAGCCACAAACGCGGCGGGCTCTCCAAGGTCTGACCCAGGATGAAACCCATCTCCAGCAGGTGCAGCATTTTTACTTTGCCCTTGCCTTTACTGCGAGGCCATGGATCCCTCCCGTTTTTGTGATGGACCATGCCCGGTTTATGGACCACAAAGATTTAGCCACCATTGTGCAGGTTACCCCCTGCTTTATTGACTGAGCTATAGGTCCCCACATTGAACTGTTTTTTTTTGGGCACCATCCCGCAATGTCACCTGAGGGACTGCTCCCCTAAGACTCAGACACCCGCTTCTACAACTTATTCCCCCACGGACGCTTAATACAGGCAGTCCCCGGTACAAACAAGATAGGGATTGTAGGTTTGTTCTTAAGTTGAATTTGTTTGTAAGTCGGAACAGGTACATTTTTTAAGTGTAGTTTTAGCCCAAAAAAACTATTTTTAAGCTTTTTGGATAGCATAGGGAAGGGTCAACACCCCTGTAATGTTTATTTTGCTGTTTATGTTTCTGTTCAGAAGATTTCACCTCACTTCCTGTCCCAATGAGAATTGGATTTTGAAAATTTTGGGTTTTTGTGGAAACAACACAGGTGCGTACAGGAATGGCGCTGTCTCTACTAATTTAAGAGAAAGTGTGCCATAGATTGAAAAGGTTATATAACCCTGTGAAAATGGTAGTGCAATGGCTTATAATGTGATATTTTGTACACGCAAGAAAAACTTTTTATATATATTGTATTCAAAGTGCTCTGTACCAACTGGAGGGATAATATATATATCTATAGATAATAATATACCATATGCAAAGTGTTGTGTGCCCACATAGGATTGTTCATTAACTTGTGATTAACCGTGATTAAATAACAACAATGTCCGTGAATGCCTCCGTAAGTGCCTGTAACAACAATAAATTAGTGCCAATTAGTGTTCAATTACTTGTTAGGATACACCCGTGT
>BLSH010164016.1:34913-45439 GCA_018402905.1 Glandirana rugosa | reverse complement strand
CAAAGCAAAAGGATGTGACCACACTCCGTTGAAGTGAAAATAATGAAATTGAATGTAGAAAAACAACGAAACAATGTAAATCCATCAATAGGCAGGCATAAATATAAACCACAAACATATGGTTAACGCGTTTCACGGACTGACTGTCCGTTTAGTCATGACCCTATGTGAGAACCCATAAAGTGCTAGATTATATAAGTAGCATAACAGGTGCACCTATCATGTTAATTATATGTTGCACCTGTTATGCTACTTATATAATCTAGCACTTTATGGGTTCTCACATAGGGTTATGACTAAGCGGACAGTCAGTCCATGAAATGTGTTAATCATATGTTTGTGGTTTATATTTTTGCCTGCCTATTGATGGATTTACATTGTTTCATTGTTTTTCTACATTAAATTTCATTATTTTCACTTCAACGGAGTGCGGTCACTTCCTTTTGCTATGTACGCCAAACAGCTTGTCAAGACATTTTGGAGGAACAATCTGACCAAGAGAGCCCGGTTGGGCATCCGGAGGCTGCCCCTTGGGGGGTCAATGTAAGGAATCATCTGTGGCCATTGGAATGCCTATGTGCAGGCACACGTAGCGTGTGCGCGCGCCCATGCACGTTTGCGAGCGCCTGTTCATATGCACCGGCAATGCTGCCAAAACTGCCATTTAAGCAGACAGCACCTTGCAGCCGATGCTGTCCATTCTACAGCGTTCCTGCACCTGTGACCCCAGCATTTACTCTTGAGAGACTTCCTGTACCTGTGACCCCGTCTTCCTTTGGACTCTGTTTGCTTTCTGCCTGCCCTGACCCTGGCCTGTCTACGACTAATCTTCTGCCTGATCCCTTGTACCCCTGCTGCCCGCATGTTGCCGACCCTGCTTATACCCGACTATCTGCCTACCTGATCCACCTGTACCACACTGCCAGCATGTTACCGACCCGGCCTGTATCACCATTCTTCTGCCTGCACGAGTTCCAGTGGACCTTAACCTAGCACCAGTGACCAAGTCCAGCTCTCGTGACCCCCTGTGTTCCAGAGCTCCCTGTCTACACTATCAGGGGTTCTCAAACCAGGGCCGTAAGAGAGGTTGCCCCCGCATAAGTCAGACTCGACCACCAGGTACGTGACACCATCACTGAACGCTCCCTCCGCACCTTTCAGACCAAGGTGAAAGCCCTAGAATACAGGGCAGAGGACGTAGAAATCAGGAACCAGAGGAACAATCTCCTCATAGTCAGCCTAGCAGAGGGGGCTGAGGGGACAAATCCGGTGACTTGCATGGAGGATTATTGCGCAACCTTTTCCCTGACGCTCGCCTGTCCGACCACTTTGTGGCTGAGAGGGCACACTGGATCCCACCTAAGCCTGGACCCTCGGGAGCCCCCCTGCGAACCTTCATCCTCTGGCTGTTCAACTTCCAGGACCGGGATGAAATTCTCCAGGTATCCAGGGCCCTGGGTAAAATACGCTTTCAAAACAACAAGCTGCTGATTTTCCCGGACTATTCGGTGGAGATGCAGAAACTTAGGAAATCATTTGACCATGTGAAGGCTGCCATGAGGGCCCACAACATCAGGTACAGCGAACTGTTCCCGGGGGAGCTAAGGGTCCAGGATGGGGAGACAACATGCTTCTTAAACCCTACCCGGGAGGCCTTGACCTGGCTTGATTCTCTCCCCCCTGCCCTCTGACGAGGGGATCCATAAGTGAATACTTTCTCTGTCTACTATTTTGTCCACTGCTTGCAGTGCTCTCCTATTTTCCTGCTGAGACTCCTGGAGGCAGTTACTATTAATCCCAGTCTGCTCCTGCGAGCTGTCCTGGGTTCTAAAGACAGCTCTGTCTCAGATCTATTGCACCAGTTGTGCCTAGAAATGTTTGGATTACTTTAATTTAAGCGTGCGCCCCTGACACACTGCTCACTGTTTTACCTACTTAAAAGTTTAGGAGATGGGAGAGATATCCCAAATAAAGGCAAAAGTACTGAGTGTACAGCTTGTATAACAGTGTAAATTTGCTGTCCCCTCAAAATAACTCAACACAAAGACATTAATGTTTAAACCGCTGGCAACAAAAGTGGGTAGACCGCTGAGTGAAAATGTCTAAATTGAGCCTAAAGTATCAATATTTTGTGTGGCCGCCATTATTTTCCAGTACTGCCTTAACCCTTTGGGCATGGAGTTCACCAGAGCTTCACAGGTTGCCACTGGAGTCCTCTTTCATTCCTCCATGACGACCTCACAGAGCTGGTGGATGTTAGAGACCTTGCGCTCCTCCAACTTCTGTCTCCTTTCTGGAAACATGCTTGGCCAGTCCATCCCCTTTACCCTCAGCTTCTTTAGCAAGGCAGTGGTCATCTTTGAGGTTTGTTTGGGGTCATAATCATGTTGGAATACTGCCAATGGTCCAGTCTCCAAATGGAAGGGAAGGGAAGGGAAGCGAAGGGATCATGCTCTGCTTCAGTATGTCACAGTACATCTTGGCATTTATGGTTCACTCAATGAACTGTAGCTCCCCAGTGTCGGCAGCACTCATGCAACCCCAGACCATGACACTCCCACCACCAAGCTTGACTGTAGACAAGACACACTTGTCTTTGTACTCCTCACCTGGTTGCTGCCACACACGCTTGACACCATCTGAACCAAATAAGTTTATCTTGGTCTCATCAGACCACAGGACATGGTTCCAGTAATCCATTTCCTTAGTAGAGATGGGCGAACGGTTCAGCCCGAGCATAAATTCGGGCCGAACGTTTGCTTTTCGGTCATTCCCCGAACAACAAAACAAACAGGACGTTCGACGGTTTGTTCGGCCCCCTGAATGGATCAAAATGCAATGCGGCACTGAACAATGCATTGCAAGCTTATTGGCTGAAGCAGTGAAAGCTTCAGCCAGTCAGTGCAGAGAGCACTGTCAGAATCATGATTGGACACTGTCATCATAACTTTATCCAATCATGGCTCATTCACGCCCCACAGTATAAAAGTATTTTTTCAATGGCAACCATTTTCAGTGTGATTTTGGCTGGAGAGAGATAGAACAGGGCTTTGTTCAGTGCTATTAGTTAGCTAGTGTACTAAACTGTGCTATGTTGCTTCAATTGTCAGTGTAGAATATTAATTTAGTGTCAGTCTAGGGATAGAATGAGTGTAGAGAGGAGGACCATTCAGCTTTGCATAGTGTGCAGCTACAGTAGGGACAGCTCAGATAGTTTCACTGTAGTGTAGTGAGACCGTGTTATTCATACATACATTAGTGTATATGTAGAGTAGGGACAGCTCAGATAGTTTCAGTGTAGTCAAACCGTGTCAGTAATCTTTACATTATTGTATCGCTAGAGTAGAGACAGTTCAGATAGCCTCAGTGTAATGATGGCTGAACACCGTCTATGTGATTGCGTTACTGCAAGTTTAGCGCCATTTACTTCTGTGTGCGTTAATGCCAGTTTAATGCCATATAGTTCTAAGTGTGTTACTGCCAGTTTAATGTCATATAGTTCTGTGTGCGTTACTGCCAGTTTAACGCCATATAGTTCTAAGTGCGTTACTGCCAGTTTAATGCCATTTACTTCTGTGTGCGTTACTGCCAGTTTAGTGCCATATAGTTTTAAGTATGTTACTGCCAGTTTAACGCCATATAGTTCTAAGTGTGTTACAGCCAGTTTAATGCCATATAGTTGTAAGTGCGTTACTGCCAGTTTAACGCCATTTACTTCTGTGTGCGTTACTGCCAGTTTAGTGCCATATAGTTTTAAGTATGTTACTGCCAGTTTAACGCCATATAGTTCTAAGTGCGTTACAGCCAGTTTAATGCCATATAGTTGTAAGTGCGTTACTGCCAGTTTAACGCCATTTACTTCTGTGTGCATTGCTACCAGTTTAATGTTGTATAGTTTGAAGTGCGTTACTGCCAGTTTAATGCCATATAGTTCTGTGTGCATTTCTGCAAGTTTAACACCATTTACTTCTCTGTGCGTTACTGCCAGTTTAATGCCATTTACTTCTGTGTGGGTTACTGCCAGTTTAACGTCATATAGTTCTGTGTGCGTTACTGCCAGTTTAACGCCATTTATTCTGTGTGCGTTACTGCCAGATTAACACCATTTACTTCTGTGTGGGTTACTGCCAGTTTAAGGCCATATAATTCTGTGTGCCTTACTGCAAGTTTAATGCCATTTACTTCTGTGTGCCTTACTGTCAGTTTAATGCCATATCGTTTTGTGGGTTACTGCAAGTTTAACGCCATATAGTTTTGTGCATCATTGTATGTTTGGCGCATTATATTGCAGTATATTATAGTGTATCCGTGGAGTGTGTCTGTGTAGTGTGAGTGCTCAAATTAAAGTGCACCAATCACCACTTTACATTGATTAAAGTGCACATACATATAGATTTCCACTTATTCTTAACATTTGCTAATAAGCACCGCACCCTCCCTCCCAATAATGTCTGGGAGGACAAGGAGAGGCAGACATTCCCTTGACACTGTAAGGGGGCCAGCAACAAATGTGTCCACTGGCAAAGGTGGACGTGGTGGTGAGTCCTCAGGCAGGGCATCATTTCCTCTGTTTAGTGAGTTTTCGGTGCTATCCAGCCACAGCATGCAGAGGAGGTGGTGGACTGGCTTACTAAACCTTCCTCATCCTCATCATCTTCTGTGACGCAAGCAGAGACAAGTGTGCAGTTACCTGCAGCTGCCAGAGTGGATAAACCTGCCTCCTTGTCCACATCTATTCCTGCCATAGCCCCAACATCAGCCATGGAGGAGGAATCAGCTGAGTTATTTGACCACAGTGTCAGCCACTTGCTCCTTGATGATGCCCAGCCATTACTGGATTCAGATGTTGATTCTGAGATTGAAGATGACAGGAACATGAGCCTAGAGAGAGGGGAGAATACTGGTAGACAAATTGGCATGCATGTTCCCCCAGCCGCAGCGTATTTCCAAGTTGTCTCCAGTGGTAATGATGATGGAGGAGATGGAGATGATGATGAAGATGATGAGGTCACTGATGCGACTGAAGGTAAGGTGGCACAACCCCAAGGAGGCCGACATCAAGAAAGAGTAGACAGCAGACACCCTATTCCATCATATTCTGCAGCTGTTCTCTCCTAGCCCACTCCCCAAAACTCAGCTTGATGGGCATTTTTCAGCACATCTGCAGCAGATCGCACTGTTACTATCTGCAAACTGTGTCTCAGGCACATCAAACGTGGGTGGCAAAAACACCAGCCATTTGGGTACCACATACTTAACAAGGCATTTAACATCCAGCCACTCAGCCCATTGGCAAGAGCACCTAAAAGCCACACAAAAGGGGCACAAATCTGTCCCTTCTCCTCCTTACCCACTTCAGTCTGCCTCTGCTATACCAGGTCATTACCTCTCAGCAGCCTCCACTAACAGGGATGATGGCATAGCACAGGGTGTCCCATGTCCTAGCAGCACATCTGCCAGCAGCACACCACCAGCTGTAGACTGCAGCCGGCAAATTTCCCTGCCCCATCTGCTACAATGGAAAAAAAAATACAGTCCCTGCCACCCACATGCCCAAGTATAAATGCAAGCTTGTCAAAGCTGTTGGCTCTCCAACTTTTGCCTTTCAACCTGGTGGATTCTTCCCCCTTCCATGAATTCACACAATGTGCTGTACCACAATGGCAGATTCCCAGTTGCTACTACTTTTCACGTAAGGCCATTCCATCTCTCTACCATCACGTGGAAGGAAATGTTCTGGCATCGTTGGGCAAGACACTTGGCCGTAAAAGCCACCTTACTGCTTACACGTGGTCCAGAAAGCATGGGCAGGGATGATATATTTAATTCACAGTGTATGGGTAACGCTGCTTACAACTTGAAGGGATGCTGGACAGGTCTCGGTGCTACAACTTGTTGTGCCCCCACCATACAGCTGGTGATAATGATGTAAGACCTGTGAGCTCTACCCCCTCCTTCTTCGCCACCTCCATGCCCTCCTCTGCAGAATGTTCCTATGAACATCAACTTGCCCAGTATGCTATTGAGTTGTTGAGCTGCCCTGCATCTAGTGTGCCTTCAGAACTGGCATCCAGTGCTGTAGGAGGTTTCGTGACTGATCATAGAACGCATCTGTCCACAAACTCCATGGACCGTTTGATTTTCATAATGAATCAGTCCTGGATTACCAGCTGTGAAGCCATTGATGCCGATGTCACAGATTGAGTTTTTTTGGGATGTGGAATCTCTACAGGACTTCGAGGCTGGACCAGGCTGGCGCCCTCTTACCCTCCTCTCCCGCTACAGTTGTCATTAGGTTACCAGGACCTAATCTTTTTTAAGGAGCTGCCTCCATTCACCATACATCAAATTAATTTTACCTATTCCAAAACACTAGTGCTGTAGCTCCCACTCCAATTCTCTCCTTCTATGCTGCCTAGCTTTGAGGGTGTTCAATAATTTCATCTGGAACAATGTTTTTGGTATAGGTTTAATGGGCACAATTAACACCCAAAGACCATTTTTTGAGAACCTGTTTGACAGGTGCATATCATTGCAATTGTTTTGGCCTTCATCAAGAGCACCTCTATAGGGTTATGGTGGGAAGGCGCCACTGACACCCAAAGCCCAATTTTTACGCACCTGTTACTTCTGTCCAAAGTTAAAGTGACACCAGAATTTATCCAAAAAATCTCTAATCTTGTTCCCAGTGCACTAGATTGTGGCCTCATCATGCACACAGGCTCCCCAGATGTTGCTGAGCAAAATAAAGGCAGCTTGCAGGGAAAATGTCATTTTTTTGGGCTATATAACTGCAATTATTGCTGCAGCATATTCTAGACATGGTACAGATCTGCCACTTTACAGGTAGACTAAGGGGACCCCCAGGCACTATATTGGAATTTTTATGCTTTCACTTCAAAAATCCAAAATACACTGCTCATTTAAAAATTACATTTTTCAAAAACTTTTTTCATTGATACAGGTCCCCCAGGGCAGGACTTGGCCCCCTATAACTATTGTATGCACAATTACTTGCATATAAACCTTCAAAATGGGCACTTTTGATTTTTGAAGTTCGGGTCCCATTGACGTTAAAGGGGTTTGTTATTCAGGTCCGAACTTTCGCAGTGTTCAGACTTTCTGGTGCAAACCAAACAGGGGTCCGTTCGGCCCATCACTAGTCCTGCTTGTTTTCAGCAAACTGCAGGTTTTCTTGTGCATCTTTAGAAGAGGTTTCCTTCTGGGACGACAGCCATGCAGACCAATTTGATGCAGTGTGCGGCGTATGTTCTGAGCACTGACAGGCTGACCCCCCACCCCTTCAACCTCTGCAGCAATGCTGGCAGCACTCACACAAGTGTAGCCAGGAGTTCAGAAATATTCCTCTGGAATACAGACAATTGTGTTAATTGCTTAATATGGGAACTTCCTCTAGTGTTGTGAATAAGACTGTAATTGCAGCAAGGACAATGCATTGTGGGAGTTGTAGTGTGGAAAAGAGGAAACAGTTGGCAGACTCTTGTGTGAAGGACTCCATTTCCCATTGAGCTGTGCTGCGCTGGAGACTTCTGGGATGGGCAATGCATTGTAGGAGACTTATTTAAAGGGAAGGAGGCGCTAACAACGGCCTCTTGGGAATGGCGTGATCGATCAGAGAGGAACCCTGTATGCTGCCACTACCAGAAATAGACCTGCGGCCTGTGTACAGTGTTCCAGCCGACTGAATTATCTGCAGGTGACACAGCTAGCCATCGCTCTCCAGCATCACAGTGAGTGAACAGCGGAGCCATCCAAAACTCATCTCTGCTTGGATTGAAGCCACAGCAGCTGCTACAACAGTCGTGTCTGTCAATCAGGAGAGCTTCAAGGGGTGCTGTGGATGCCTTCTACCTCCCAGGAGCAAGTAGCCTGCTTGAACTAATGGTCCCAGCATTACCAGCATCATCATCTGAGTGCCAGATCGTCTGTCTGTATACAGTCCTTTGGTGTTGATGAGCGGGCTCAGGCCCACACATAAGAGTACTTATACTGTCTATGCAACATCTCTTTATTGCTTCTTGGATTGCCGTTGTTACCAGTTTATTCAAAGAAGCCATCATGCATTACAAAGTTCTTTAGTGCAGTGGGATTTAACCTCTTTATGCCTCATCTCAGTGATTGAAAGGACACGTATTCATAGGTGCCTAAATTCTCATTGCCAGCAGAAGACTGCTTGAACACTGCAAGACAGGATTGCTGCATCTACATCATCTCGTCTTCTCCCCAGTTATATACTCAGGGCTATATCCTTGGTATTGCTTAATCTCCTAAGAACTCTCTAGCTAGAACAGGAGACGTTAAACAGAAGTCATAATTATCCGGTGTATTTGTTTAACTATAGTTTAACTGCTAATTGCTAATTAACTGCTATAGCGTATCTGTGCATTATAGAATATTGTTTACCCTTTGAAACCAAATCCATTGAGTGGTACTAATTTATCATTTGGGTCATCTATTTGAAATAGGGATTTACTGTACTATTTCTCTGGTTACTTTTAGTAGATACTACCAAATTACCTCTTTCTCAAAGACCCATTAGGTATTGTTTAAACTCAATTGGAGGAATTGTTTTCTCAAC
Source organism: Glandirana rugosa (assembly GCA_018402905.1). NCBI lineage: Eukaryota > Metazoa > Chordata > Amphibia > Anura > Ranidae > Glandirana > Glandirana rugosa. The sequence goes on along the minus strand of BLSH010164016.1, from coordinate 36,840 downwards.
TATTGTTATTGTTGGAGAATGCAGGGAGTGGTGAAAGTGTACAAATCATTTATTCCCTTTGTTCACCAGAATCCTCCATTTTGACTACCTATGTGAAGGATTGTGATACTTGCTGTTTTTAAGGTTGTTATTTCTTGAAGAAACAAAAGTTAAAGTAAACCTTTCTAACTCTACCTGTGTTGGGGCCTCCATTTCTAAAATAGAGTTATTGTCCACAAAACCTTGCAATATGAGTGAACCAAGAGTGTCAGGGGTGGTGGAGGACCCTCTGAATGAGGAGATCCAAGGTGGAATTTAATCAACCCTCAAGGGGCAGCGCTCCATTTGGGGGCTCATCCGGGATTCCCCGTATGGTGACCCTTGAAAGGTCTGAAGAACCCCCTGGAACCAGATGGACTCAATTGCTGCTACTAAGTGGGCTCAAGAGGAAGGTAGCTGTTTAGAGTTGAACAAAGTGCTAAAGTTGCCGGAGTGTAATGGTCCGAAAAAGATGTGAGACAGATGTTGAGAGGGGTCTTTCAAAACCAGGGATCCTATGTTCATGGATTTGACGACGTATTATCAGAAAGATGACACCTATGCTCTAGTGGAATTGAGAGAAAGTGTTCCAGTAAGTCTTCAGGAGGGGATTGTGACTCTGACAGATGTCAGGAAGCTTACAGCATACCCCTAAAGGTAGAAGAAGGGTCCCTACCAGAAGTCTTCATGTGCTGCTGAGAAGTCAGACATGCAGGAAAAGGAAGCAGAGACTGCCTTTAAAGGGATGCCATCTCCCTCCTTTTACTTGGAAATGGGTGAATTGGTGGAAAGTTTGATAAAGAGTAATGACTTTACAGCCCATCAAGGTTATCACAAGCTGCAATTTTTTTCTGGCCGTACACCTACTCCTGCAGGAGAAAAAGATTTTGATAGCTGGATGGATCGGGCTATACAAGCAGTGGAAGATTGGAACATGCTGGAAGCAGTGAAAAGGCAGCGACTAAATGAAAGCTTAAGGAGTCCTGCCGTGGACATGATCTGAAGTCTAAAGAGAGGAAAATTGGACTGTGTGGCCATGGATTATATTGATAATCCATACTGCAGTGTATGGAAGGGTGGAGAAGATTCCAGATCTAATGTATAAGTTTGAACATACCCACCAGCAAAGAGGGGAGAAGTTGTCTGCTTATGTCGTCAGAGTGACCCAAAGGAAGCTGACCAGTCAAGATGGGAGAGGATTTTGCAAGGGGCAAGGCCAAACCACCCTATTGTGCTACGGTTGCTATTAAAGGGAATTCGGATTGCACCTACCCACCCTGAATTGATGAAGATGGTCAGAGAAGAGGAGGCTCTGCTTGATGAGAAGAATCAGAAGTCTATGGCAGAAGTGAATGTTACCCCAATTGTCAGAAAAGCATCCGCTCAACAGGTCCAAGTTGAGTCAGAACTACAGTATCTCACAAAAGTGAGTACACCCTTCACATTCATGTGACAACACTGAAGAAACGACACTTTGCTACAATGTAAAATAGTGAGTGTACAGCTTGTATAACAGTGTAAATTTACTGTCCCCTCAAAATAACTCAACACACAGCCATTAATGTCTAAACCGCTGGCATTGCCTTCCACCTCCTCGCGTTCTAGAGATTGTAGGTGGTCGAGGCACTACACCAGTACCTCCTCACCTTCTTCTGAGGTCAACGGTGACCTCGAGACCACTTGAGGTACGGGTTCTCCCAATTCCGTCACGATCTTTTATTATCAACGGTGTGTTTTATAACTGTCAAACCCGGGTTCAACTTGTAAAAGTGAATCCCCACATGAGTGAAAACAACGGTCGCCAAATCTGTAATTACCGACACACAACTCAATAAAACTCCCCTGTCATTTAAATGTGACAATATGTTCGACATGTGAGTGATAAAATGTAACATCGTTTCACAGCAAA
>BLSH010164016.1:14981-26873 GCA_018402905.1 Glandirana rugosa | reverse complement strand
GCTATATAGGCGCTTTTTTGTGCTTGGTTGGCTAATACATCATACTTTAGCTGAGCTTATCCCAGCACCCACCACCCCATGTATACGTCACTCACCAACTGACAGATCAATAATCGAAAAATACAAGATGTGCGCCGTATAGGCACTTGCCACCAGAGATATGGGTCCGCTATATTTATGTCTCAATACACTGTTACACGGTTTTTGTTCAATGATTTGTGGAATACGGATATTCCTTCACACATAGATGCGTTGTATCACACAACTAACACCATGTCATCTACTGATTATTTTCACACTTTGCAATATTTTTTCTTAAGTCCATGGTAGAATACCGTCCCTGTAAAGGACAGGTGTCAGCAGAGGCTGTAGTTACAGGATCCACCGCAAAATGGCCACGCTGCATACACGCGGTCCTCACTAAAACAGCCGCCGGACAATACATCTTCACACATATATTCGTTGTACCATACAACTAACACCATGTCATCTACTCATTATTTTATGATTTGTTATAATCTTTTCCTAAGTCCATGGTAGAATACCGTCCCTGAGAAGGACAGGTGTCAGCAGAGGTTTTAATTGCAGGATCCACCGAAAAATGGCCGCGCCGCATACACGCGGTCCTCACTAAAATGGTCGCCGGACAATATCCAGCCCCACTAATATAAATGACAGCAGTTTGAACTAATCCAGCAGCCCTGAGGAAGTCACGTGACGTGACGCAACGCGTAGGCTGTTACCTAAGTGCTGGATACACAGTGAGAGGCGCCCTGACGCCGCTGTGTGATTTTAAAGATTTTTGTTCATTTGATCTTGCAAAAACGGTTTTTATTGCTCAATAAACCATTTTTAAATACTACACTATGGGATTCGCTTGTCTCTTCCCGCATGCATAATGTTTGGAGTAAGGAGCGCATAGTAGGAGTCGAACGACCCAAGGGTCATACCACTTGCTGATACGGAAGGATAGCGATCGGAGGAGAAAACGCACCCCAAATTGGAAGAGTGGAACCCGCAAAGAAACCTTGATGCGCACAGGTCCTTACCTGCTCAGGTGAGAGTTCTGAGAGCACTAACCCAGTTGAAGCACCTTAAGAAAGAAACCTTTTTGGGGTTATCAACCACCCCCCTGCACAAAGAGGCTTCCCACACCAGCTTTGGAGCACGATTTATTTTTATGAACTTTTGGAGCACAAGTCACTTATCCATCACTTTACCACTTGATTTGAAAAAAGGACATTTTACTTGATACTTTTGCACTTGACAGCATTTATATTGTATTACTAAAGTTTATTTGATTTTATATATTTATGATATATTTTATCACTTGATCACGATGTCACTTACTACTATTTGCATTTTATACGCATCCAATATCACCATTTTAAGCCAGTAAGGCTCATTGTAGAAGTTAAAGTACAAACAAGGATCCTTGCGCTACTATGGCCACTATTAATAGTGGTAGTAAGTGATAGAAAATAAGTGGTGAAATACAAAGTGAAATAAAATGTGAAATAAAAGAGTCCTAGGTTGCAGCTATACCTAATATATGACCAAATATATTGACAGAAATAAGCAAAAGAGTGGTACTGCGCAACCTGTATAATACAGTCGTATATGTAGTGTCCCTCTAGTGGTGAAAGTGTGTCAGGTCTCCCAGTAATGGGATCTTTTGGCTATCTATCCCAGATCTATCCGACATATATTTGACACTGCAGGTATGCAGATATGTACATATAGCAACAGCTTCACAGGGGACTGTTTCGCTTACAAACTCGGATGCCTCTACAAATAAATAATTTCAATAAACTGGTAGTGGCTTTCAACAATATATGTGCATAATAGATGGAAACAATTCCTGGTAACAAAAAATGTTGTTAAATACACTTCATGGCGTAACTTAATACCAATCTAAATAAATATACAGTGCTCCATGTATAAAATAACTGTGCTCCAGGGTATAAAAATAAAGTCCAATATTCAATGTAATTATAATAGTGACATAAAGTGACTGGTGCTCAAGTGTCCATTCAAACATTTGGTGTTTAATTCACGTAAAGAAAGCCTCTTTTTTCTGGGGGGTTCAAGACTTATTCTCCCCCCAAAGAGATTCCTCTAGACGGTGCTCTTGTTGTGGTATGTGCTCACAGAACTCTCACCTCTGTATATCTGGCTATGTGCATGTAAAGGTATCTTTACAGGATCTCACTCTGCTCATCCAAATCTCCTTTCCTGCTGCTCCTGCGGGGGATGGGTGGTCCGTCCGACCGATCGGTCGCTACTCCCCTTCCTTGGATAAAGACCCTTGATATCTCAGATGTAAAGGAAGAAACAGAGGGCTCCCATGGTGTAGTAGAATGAAGATCCAATTTATTTAGTCAAATAAAAACGTTTGCATAAAACAAATTTAAAATCAATAAAAATGTCCAGCGAGGGTAAAAGCAACCTCTCACTAGGTATCCAGCAATGTAATGTGCAGCCTACGCGTTACGTTACGTCACGTCACGTGACTTCTTCAGGGCTGCTGGATTGGTCAGAACGTGTGTTATTTATGTGAAAAAAACCGGACATTGTCCGGCAGCCATTTTATTGTAGTCCGTGTATCGCGCATGCGCCGCGGCCATTTTGCGGTATGTGTTACCTCCTCTGCTGACACCAGCTGTTACTGAGGGTGGAGAGTTTCTTGAAGAGACAATACAGTGTCAGGGGAGGAACCAATGAAAGTGTGTAAACTGGTGTGGGCAGAGACAGCGCCGTGACTGGGTTGCTATCTATTGGGATTATGAGAGTAATCTCGCCGTTACATATGAGTGTGTGGTTGCACGGGAAAGCTAATAAATGTCAAACAATAAATGAGTAATTATAACCACTACCAGTAACGCTCAATAGTCATCATACTGCGATAACCATGTAGGTTGAGAAGTGGTTCTGGGACGCGGAAATGTGAGGGCATAGAACTTAAGCTAAGTACCTAAGACACCAGATGCAGACAGAAAACGTCATGGGTGGGCAATAAGCAGGAACAACTACATATACGACTGTATTATACAGGTTGCGCAGTACCACTCTTTTGCTTATCATTGTAGAAGTTATTTTGATTTTATCCTTATCACACATGATTGAAGCATAATATCGATAACAAAAATAAATTGTGTGGAAATACGCCCCAGAACCACTAGGGGCAAGGTTCGCATTATAGCACACTGTAGTAGGCTGCGCAGTACTACTATTTTACCTTTAAACCCTTATGAGAGTTATGGAAGTCCATGGATCTGTTCAGAAAGATGGGAATGATCCTAGAAAGTGTTTCAAGTGTAGGGAGTTGGGTCATTTCAAGCAACAGTGCCCGAAGAAAGAAGAATTTAATTTTATGGCCGAATTATTGAAGGCATTACAACAGATATTGGCTACTCAACAGGCGGGAAAACTTCAGAGTGTCCCAGCGAAGGAGCCAACTGGGAACCCGACAAATCTGAGCTCCAGAAAGCTGAGAAGTCCAAAGAAAAGGAGTCCACAAAAGAGAAGTCCAAGGGAGGAGAAAACCTTTAACCCGTCACGGGGTCTGAGGGTCAGGCTCAGGGAGTCAATACTGGATCAGTTGCTAGGGCTGGAGTTAGATCCTCCCAGAGTGATCAGATGAGGAGTCCTAGTGAGACCAAGAAAGTTACTCTACCAAAGAAGTTAGCGGGCCATCCTCTATTGTATCAGTGCAAGTGGAGGGCATCTACACTTGAGCTCTGCTAGATACTGGGGCTCAAGTCACTCTTCTGTATAGAGACTTTTATGATCAGTACCTGCACCATATCCTTTTGAACAAGCTGAAAGAATTGGAGATTTGGGGTCTTGGAACTAACCGCTTCCCTTACGATGGTTATATTCCTATCAGGATCTCTTTGGGCCAGCTGTCACTGGAAGGGTCGAAACTTTTGATACCCTGGCTGTAGTATGTCCAAGGCCAATGGGAGCAGACCGTAACTCTATGATAATTGGGACTAATACTGACTTAGTACGAAGACTGCTGGAAAAAGTGATAGGAGAAGATGGGGCTATACCTGAGAAGATCCATCACACATTGCATCCAGCCTGTCAGCAAGTGACTCAGGAAAAGAGGGCTCCGGTTCATGGAGTGGGCTGTTTGTGTTAATTAGATACTCACATGGGACCCTTTGTAGTGTTGGAGACAGATGCACAGACTGAAGCTGAAGGGTTAGTCATGGTCCCTGAAATCGTTCCTACCAAAGCTTTACTGAGGAATAAGAAGAGAGTGTTGATTAGCCTGCAAAATGTTTCCAATCACCCTGTGACATTGAAGGCCAGGATGTCTGTGGGCCAAGTGAGTGCTGCCACCCCAGTGCCACCTGCAGAAGAACAGAAAGGAAAGAGCCTGCAAGGTCTAAGGAGGGAACTGGAAGAGTGTGCTGCTGGTTTACCTCCTGCGTGGAGTGAAAGAATGAAGTCCCAACTACGGCGGTGGGAGAAAATCTTCGCTAATGATAACTTTAATGTAGGATGCGCTAAGAGTGCTCATCATCGAATATGTTTACAAGAAGATAAGCCATTCAGAGAAAGGGCCTAAAGGATTCCGCTCAGTGATCTGGAAGATTTGAGGGAGCAGCTGGCTGAATTGAAAAGGTCCAGAAGTCCTTATGCTTCCCCAATAGTAGTGGTGTGAAAGAAGAACAGGACTTTAAGAATGTGTATTGACTACAGAACTCTCAACCGAAGAACCATTCCTGATCAGTATACCACTCCAAGGATTGAGGATGCTTTGCAGTGTCTGGCAGGAGCTAAATGGTTCAGTGTGCTGGACATGAGTGAGTAATATCAGATACCCATGTGTGCAAAAAATAAGGAGAAGACAGCCTTCATATGTCCATTGCAGTTCTATGAGTTAAATTGAATGCCACAAGGATTGACAGGAGCTCCAGCTACTTTTCAGAGACTGATTGAGAGCACTTTGGGAGACATGAATTTGGTGGAAGTTTTGGTGTACCTAGATGACATCATTGTGTTTGGAAGAAATCTGGAAGAACACAAAGCACGATTCGGAGAAGGTGTTTGAGAGGCTCCATGAAGAAGGGTTGAAGTTGTCCTTAGAGAAGTGCCAGTTCTACTGTACTTCGGTTACCTACTTGGGCCATGTTGTCAGCTAATGGAGTGGCCACTGATCTGAAGAAACTGAAAGCAGTGACTGCATGGCCACAGCCGGAGACTGTTACGGGGCTGTGATCCTTTTTAGTGTTCTGTTTGTACTATCAGAGATTTGTGGCTAATTTTGCCAAAATAGCCAAACCACTCAATGAACTGTTGCAAGTAGCCTCTGGGGAAGATGACAAGAAATTGAGAGAGAAGAAGACAGGTCAAAGAGGAAAGAAGGAATCCATATGTGAGCAGAGGACCCCCTTGTGTGAGGAAGCATTTCAACAATTGAAGATCAGTCTAACTGAGGCTCCAGTTCTAGCTTATGCTGACCCTTCTAAAACCTATGAGCTTCCTGTAGATGGCAGTCGAGATGGATTGGGAGGAATACTTTATCAGGAGCATGGTGGTCATCTGCGGCCTGTAGCTTATGTGAGTCGAAGCCTCATACCCTCTGAAAGAAGTTATCCGGCTCATAAGCTGGAGTTCCTGGCTTTGAAGTGGGCAGTTGTGAACAAATTAAAAGACTATCTGTATGGAGCTCAGTTTGTTGTCAAAACTGACAATAATCCACTAACTTGCTGACAACTGTGAAATTGGATGCCCCAGGGCATAGATGGTTGGTTGCTCTGGCTGGTTTTCAATTTAGCCTCAAGTATCATCCTGGTGCTGGAAACAGAGATGCAGATGCTTTGTCCCGTCGACCTTATCGGCAGAGTCGAGGAACTCGAGAGTGGAACTTTGTGCCCGCAGATAGAGTACAGGCCATGTGCAAAGGATTGGTTTATCGTTTGAGAGGAGGGGTTGCTGCTGAAGCCATAGGGGTATCATCGGCAGGAGTGCCATTATCTTACTGTGGAGTGACCCAAGTGAGGAGTGAAGGGCTTCCTAGGCTGAAGAAGAAAGAGATCAAAGCTGATCAGGAACAAGATCCCATTGGACCAGTGACCTTGCAGGCTATGGCTTAACAAAACTCTCAATTGCTTTTGAAGAGTACTCTTACTCAGGCCAAAGTGTTACATCGTGAATGGAACCGATTACAACTGAAAGATTGAGTACTTTATAGGCGAGGCCTTAGTGAAGGGACAGAAGAAACCTGGCAGTTGTATCTACCTGAAAAACATCGCAGTTCAGTTTTATTGTCATTACATGATGAACATGGACATCTGGGTATAGAAAGAACATTTCAATTAATCAAAACCAGATTATATTGCCCAAATATGAGAAGGCAAGTAGAAGATTATTGCAAATCTTGTATGCCTTGTATTCAGAGAAAGACTCTCCCAACCCGTGCTGCTACTTGGAGCACTTACATAGTCAGAGCCCATTAGACCTGGTATGTATTGACTTCCTGTGCCTGGAACCAGATACAAGTGGAAGAAGCAACATATTGGTGGTAGCTGATCATTTCACCAGATATGCACAAGCTTACCCTACCAAGGATCAGCAAGCCACTACTGTAGCCAAAGTATTAGTGGAGAAATTCTTTGTCCACTATGGATTGCCGGTCCGAATTCATTCAGATCAAGGAAGAGACTTTGAAAATAAACTCATCCACCAATTATGCAAATTATTGGGCATTAAGAAATCTTGCACTACTCCTTATCATCATCAGAGAGGCCAGAGACGCTGCAGACACTGGAAGTCTTCTGGTGCTGTGTGTCTCCGGTCTGGAATAACCTATGTTAAGAAAACTGAGCTAGGTCTTAGAGGACTTATGGTACTGACCTAAAATGTGGGAGACACTTTTGGGGGATAGCCCCAGAGATTTACAGTGGGTTTGGGCCAGTAGCCCTTGGAGCGGGTTGATTTGTCAGAGTGGAGAACTGCACTGTCTGGGACCCCATTAGAAATAGTGACTAGCCATATGTATTGCACAATGACTATAACATGAAATGTGAACGTCCTCCCAGGTTGGAGAGAGGAATGTCTTATACTGTGAAGGAGTGCATTAAGCTATGGGTGTCAAAATGCTCCACTACAAGGTGGTACTAGATTAAATCTGTATGCAAATGTATTGACACATGGAACCATATTATTACTACCACGTTTGATGTTGTAAATCGCATAGGCTTGATGTGACTTCATTCCTATCTGCGGTCCAACATCCGTCAGACAGGGTCGGCAGTTCTGGCACCGCCGACCACTAGGTGAGGGAGAGGGCTGACGGTCGGCTGCATTACATAGCGCCACATACTGGTGAAGAAGGAAAATGGTGAACACAGTTATATAGAACAATGTTTTTGAAATTGTAATAAATGTATCTTGAACTATATGATGTTTACAATAATTTGTTTGATTAGTAGATTTACAAATATACTAGAGAGGTACCGCGCTTATCTAAAGGGAATGAAGATACACAAGCTGCTGCCAAGCACCTATATAGTACCCCAAATCCTAAAATAAAACATAAAATCACATGTGGTGCAGCGCAGGATAAATAGAAAATAATGGTGCCACCTAGTGGTCACAGTGAAACATCAATACATCCCCAAGGCCTCCCAAGGTTCTGTCTTTGGACCCCTACTATTCTCGATCTACACGTCCTCCCTGGGTCAGCTGATAACCTCCCATGGCTTCCGCAATCATTTATATGCCAATGACACCCAAATCTATCTCTCTACCCCTCAGCTCACCCCATCAGTCTCCTCACAGATCACATATCAGCCTGGATGTCACAGCACTTCCTCAAACTGAATCTATCTAAAACGGATCTCATGATATTTCCTCCCCCACGTGCCCCTTCCCCTGACTTCTCTGTTAACCACTTCCTTACTGGGCACTTAAACCCCCCTCCTGCCCGGACCAATTTTCAGTTTTCAGCGACGTCGCTCTTTGAATGGCAATTGCGCGGTCATGCAGCGTTGTACCCAAACAAAATTGGCGTCCTTTCTTTCCCACAAATAGAGCTTTCTTTTGGTGGTATTTGATCGCCTCTGCGCCGCTATAAACAAAAAAAGAGCAACAATTTTGAAAAAAAAAACAATATTTTTTACTTTTTGCTATAATAAATATCCAAAAATAAAAAATAAAAAAACAAATTTATTCATCAGTTTTGGCCGATATATATTCTTGTACATATTTTTGGTTAAAAAAATCGCAATCGGCGTTTATTGATTGGGTTGCGCAAAAGTTATAGCGCCTACAAACTATGGACATTGATTTATGGCGTTTTTATTATTTTTTTTTTTTACTGGTAATGGCGGCGATCTGCGATTTTTATCGGTACTGCGATATCGGGGCGGACATGTCGGACGTTTTTGACACTTTTTTGGGACCAATGACATTTATACAGCGATCAGAAATGAAAATATCCACTGATTACTGTATAAATGTCATTGGCAGTGAAGGGGTTAACCTGCAGGGGGCAGTGAAGGGGTTAACTATGTTCCCTGGGTGTGTTCTAACTGTGGGGGGGGGCGGGGTTGACAGGGGCATGACAGATCTAACTGATCCCAGTAACAGGGATCAGTAGATCTGTCATGCCCCCCCTCACAGAACGGGGAACCGCCGTGTTTACTTTGGTGGTTCCCCGTTCCTCCTCTCTGTAAGGAGATCGCGGATCTCCAGCGGACATCGGGTCCGCCCGACCCGCGGGCACGCTCCCGCAGCGTGTGGCGGCACGTGCACGAGCCGCTCGCGCCCGCGGGAGCGCGACCAGCACAAGCCGAATGGGAGGACGTCAATAGACGTCCTCCCGGCATTTTAGAGCCGCGCTGTAGCCGTCATCCGGCTATAGCGCGGATAGGAGGTGGTTAAGATCAATGGCACAACTATTAGTGCGTCCCCACATTACAGGGTGCTAGAGGTAACCCTATACTCTGAACTGTCCTTTCAAGACCACATCCAATCCCTGTCCAAATCATGCTGCCTCAGCCTATGCAACATCGCTAGAATACGCCCCTTTTTAACCATTGACACCACCAAGCTTCTAATTCACTCTCTGGTTATCTCTCGCCTCGACTACTGCAACTCTCTCCTCATTGGATTACCTTTGCATGCATTATCCCTCCTTCAGTCAATAATGAATGCTGCTGCAAGACTTATCTACCTTGCCAACCGCTCAGTGTCCTCCACCCCTCTCTGCCAATCTCCACTCAGCCAACGTATAAAATTCAAAGTACTAACAATAATTTACAAAGCCATCCACAACTCTGCCCCCAGCTACATCTCTAACCTAGTCTCAAAATACCAACCAAGCCGCCCTCTTCAGTCCTCCCAAGACCTCCTGCTCTCTAGCTCCCTTGTCACCTCCTCCCATGCTCGCCTCCAGGATTTCTCGAGAGCTTCTCCCATCCTTTGGAACTCCCTACCCCAATCAGTCCGACTGTCTTCTAATCTATCCATCTTTAGACGATCCCTGAAAACCTTTTTCTTTAAAGAAGCCTATCCTGCTTCTACCTAATACTCTTTCTTTCTACATCAGCTCATCCCCCACAGCTTTTACCTTTTGTATCAATTGACCCTCCCACTTAGATTGTAAGCTCTAACGAGCAGGGCCCTCTGATTCCTCTTGTACCAAATTGTGATGTAACTGTACTGTCTGCCTTCATTTTTGTAAAGCGGTGCGCAAACTGCTGGCGCTATATAAATCCTGTATAATAATAATAATAATAATAATAATAATACATAAGCACAGAATAAAAGATTAGTATGTGTAATAAGGCAAATTTTTTAAATATATCTGGTGAGTGCATTGAGTATACACACGTGTGGTGGTGGAGCACCGAATTGTATAGGAAGATATGGTATAAGGAGGACACCTTTCTTCACTTGTTGGACGGATTGTTTAATCTTTGCCTAAGAAAGAGATCACTTTGATGTCACTTATATTGGACTTTTTGCATATATGCACTTTATGTATATTTATACTGCTTCTCCTCTAAAAGGAGATTTTTCTGTTATTAATTTTATTGGATTTTCTATATGCACTTTATGAATTCTATATGCACTTTATGAATATTTTTATTAATTGATTTATCACTTTATGAACACAAATCATGTGGTTTAATATGGCAAATCTTTCATTATTACACATACTAATCAAGCTATAGAGATATAATTTCTATACTGAAAGAGGGCAGCAGAATTCTTTAACCACATCAATTCTGGGCACGAAAACCTCCTTCCTGTCCAGGCCATTTTTCAGCTTTCAGCGCTATCACACTTTGAATGACAATTACTCAGTCATGCAACATTGTACCCATATGCAATTTGTGTCATTTTTTTCACACAAATAGAGCTTTATTTTGGTGGTATTTAATCACTAGTGGGTTTTTTATTTTTTGTGCTATAAATAAAAAATGACAGAAAATTTTGTGAAAAAATGCTTTTTTCTTTGTTTCTGTCAAAAAATTTAGCAAATTAGTTATTTTTCTCCATAAATTTTGGCCAAAAACTACTACATATCTTTGGTAAAAATAACCCAAATCGGTGTCTATTATTTGGTCCTTGTGAAAGTTATAGAGTCTACAAACTATGGTGCCAATCATTGAAAATTGATCACACCTGATCACACCTGATGTACTGAAGGCCTATCTAATTTCTTGAGACTCTAACAAGCCAGGAAAGTACAGATACCCCCCAAATGACCCCTTTTTGGAAAGTAGACATTCCAAGGTATTTAGTAAGAGGCATGGTGAATTTTTTGAAGTTGTAATTTTTTCCCACAATTCTTTGCAAAATGAAGATTTTTTTTTCTTTTTTTTTTCACAAAATTGTCATTGTAACGGGTTATTTCTCACACACAGCATATGCATACCACAAATTACACCCCAAAACACATTCTACTACTCCTCCTGAGTATGGCGATACCACATGTCTGAGACTTTTTCACAGCCTGGCCACATACAGAGGCTCAACATGCAGTGAGCGCCATCAGGTATTCTAGGGATATAAATTACACATCTAATTTCATGAAGACCTATTACATTTTGAAGGCCCTGGAGCACCAGGACAATGGAATTGCCCACAAAATGACCCCATTCTGGAAAGCAACAACCCCAATGAATAATCTATGAGGCATAATGAGTCTTTTGAACGGATCATTTTTTTCCAGTAGTTTTTGGAAAATGTGGGAAAAAAATGAAAACGCATTTTTTTTTACACAAAGTTGTCCATTTATATGATATTTCCAACACATAGCATGTACATAGCAAAAATGACACCCCAAAATACATTCTACTACTCCCCCCGAGTATGGCGATACCACATGTGTAAGACTTTTACACAGTCTGGCCACATACAGAGACCCAACATTGAAGTAGCACCATTAGGCGTTCTACGAGCACAAATTACACATCTCATTTCTCAACCATCTACCTATTACAATTTTGAAGGTCCTGGAGCACCAGGACAATGGAATTTCCCACAAAATGACCCCATTTTGGAAAGCAACCACCCGAACATATAATCTATGATGCATAATGAGTCTTTTGAACATGTCATTTTTTTCCAGTAGTTTTTGGAAAATGTAGGAAAAAAATGAAAACGCTATTATTTTTACACAAAGTTGTCCATTTATATGATATTTCCAACACATAGCATGTACATAGCAAAAATGACACCCCAAAATACATTCTGCTACTCCTCCTGAGTATGGCGATGACAAATGTGTGAGACTTTTACAGGTGACGGGTGACAGGCCACGGTCACTGACGGGTGATGGGTGACAGGTGCACTTTATGATGGCAGTATGATGACAGGTACACTTTATGGGGGCATACGGGGTGACTGTTGGGTGACAGGTGC
>BLSH010164015.1:2863-40233 GCA_018402905.1 Glandirana rugosa | reverse complement strand
CCAGGAAAGAAATGCTAGAGCATTCAAAAGCGCACTTCTCAGCCTTAGCGTAAAGTCCATGCTGACGCAGGCGGCTCAGTACGCTCGTGATATGGTTGCGGTGCTCCTCCAGGGATGAGGAGAATATTAAAATATCATCCAGGTAGACCACTACGAATATGTCTAAGAAGTCCTGGAAAATGTCGTTGACCAAGTGTTGGAACGTAGCCGGGGCGTTACACAGGCCAAATGGCATGACCAAATACTCGTAGTGGCCAAATCTGGTTCGGAAGGCCGTCTTCCACTCATCCCCCTCTCGGATGCGGAGGAGATTGTAGGCCCCCCAGAGGTCTAACTTGGAGAACACCTTGGCCGAGTCTCTGGAATAGCTCAGGGACCAGGGGCAAGGGATACCGGTTCTTGACCGTGATCTTATTGAGGTCCCGTTAATCAATACATGGTCGAAGGGACTTGTCCTTCTTCTCGACAAAGAATATCCCTGCCCCGGCGGGGGATGTAGATGGCCGGATAAACCCCTTCTGCAGATTATCCTCCAGGTATGCCTTGAGGGCCCAAAGTTCCACCTCGGACAGTGGGTATATCCTGCCGAAAGGTACCTCTGCCCCTGGAAGTAGTTCTATCGGGCAGTCGTAGGCTCGGTGGGGAGGCAACTTGTCCGCCCCCTTCTTACTAAAAACATCCAGGAACTCATGGTATGCAGGAGGGACGGCCTGGCGAGTTACTGTATCAGCGCCCGGGTCCGGGTTGGACGCGGTAAGGGTCAGATCCACAGGTGACGGAAAACAGTGGTGCAGGCAGTAGGAAGAAGTGAATGACACATTGTCAGTGACCCAATTGATCTGCGGGCAATGCGCCCGGAGCCAGGGGATCCCCAGTATGACAGGGGAAAGCGGAGATGTGATAGCGTCCAGGTGTAGGAACTCCGCATGGCCATCTGGAGTGCGGGCTAAAATTGGAATAGTCTCGTGGGTCAACACGCCCGAACTGATGGGGGACCCGTCGGCCAGGTGGATGGTCGTCTTATGGGCCTTGGGCTGGAGAGGAACCTGATGTTGGGCTGCAAAGGTCAAGTCCAGAAAACAACCACAGGCCCCAGAGTCAATAATTGCCTGAACTGGAACATCACCTCCAGGTATCTGAAGTGTCACGGTGAGTGTCAAGTGGGCCGTAGGACTGATCAAAGACAGGACTTCTCCCTTGACAGGATAGGTACTCCTAGGCCGCTTGGCTGGACAGGTTCGCACCCTGTGCCCGGGGGCCCCACAATAGAGGCACAGATCGTGTGTCATACGATTTAGTCTCTCCTTGGGGGAGAGGCTTGGGCGCCGGTGGATGGCCTGCTTTTCCGCGTTGCGCTCCCGTAGTCGACGGTCGATCTGCACGACCCGATCCAACAGATCACTCAAGGTCAGGGGAACCCCAACACGGGCGAGCTCATCCTTAAGGGACTCGGACAAGCCCAGCCAGAACTGGAAACTGAGGGCTGCGGGGTCCCAGGCGGTGTCCGCACTCCAGCGCCGGAATTCGGCCACATAATCTTCTGCCAGGCGGTCGCCCTGCTTGAGCGCATGGAGCGTGGCTTCAGCAGTAGCAGTCTGGTGCGGGTCATCATACAGACATGCCATGGCCTGGAAGAAGCCTGCTAGGGTGGTGGTGACCGGGGACTTTTCTTCAAGTAGTCGGTGAGCCCAGGCCTGGGGCCCATCCTGAAGCAGTGAGATGGCCAGTTCCACCTTGGTGGCTTCACGGGAGAAGGTGCTGGGTTGAAGGGCGAAGTATAATTCGCATGCACTCCGTAACGCCCTAAACTTCTTGCGGTCCCCGGTGAACCATTCAGGAAGGGGGACATCCGGCTCAGTAGGCAGAGTGACGAGGGTGTGACCAGGAAGCGGGTTGGACCCTGATGCGGGTGGTGCGGAGAGATCCCGGAGTTGATCTTCCAACTGCATGTAGCTATCTTGGAGAGCCTTCACCGCTTGAGTGAGGCCGGCTAGATGTATGCAGAGTTCATTCGTTGGGGAGGCCCCCTGCGCAGACTCAGGCATGGCTGTCGGATACTGTTACGTACCTGGTGGAGGAGTCTGACTTATGCAGTGGGTAACCTCCCTTACGACCCTGACTCGGGAACCCCTGGTAGAGTAGACAGGTGGCTCGGGAGTGCAGGATGGCACGAGGGTCGGACTGGGTCATTCTTGATGGTATAGGTCCGTTGGTGTACTCGTGCACTAGAAGAATGGTCGTACAGGCTGGGTCGTGAAACAGGCTGGCGGTGCAGTACAAGAGGAGCAAGCAGGCGAATAGTCGGGTTCAGGCTGGGTCGTCAACGGGCGGGCAAGCATAGTACAGGAGGGCTAGGCAAGAGAGTGGTCGTAGACAGTCCAGGAGTCGGTGCAGGCAGAGATCAACAAAGTCAGACAATCTGGGTCACAGGAACAGAGGAACAGATATAGGTAACTCAGGAAAACACACTATACGCTGTAGATCCGATAGCATTTGCTACAGGAAGCAGGAAGTTTAAATAGAGCTGCTCCTCTAAGAATTAGAGGAAACCACACTCAAATGCTAGTAACCCTCTGCACCGTCTTCTAACACAGCCGATCTGTTTCAGCCTGCCTCCACACCAGCCGATCTGGTCCAGTCTGCTTCCACACCAGCTGATCTGTTCCAGTCTGCTTGCACACCAGCCAATCTACTCCAGTCTGCCTCTAAATCAGTCGATCTGTTTCAGTCTGCCTCTACACCAGCCGATCTGTTCCAGTCTGCTTCCACACCAGCCAATCTACTACAGTCTGCTTCTACTCCAGCCAATCTGTTCCAGTCTGCTTCTACACCAGCCAATCTGTTCCAGTATGCCTCCACTCCAGCCAATCTACTCAAGCCTGCCTCCACACCAGCCAATTTGCTCCAGTCTGCCTCCACACCAGCCGATCTGCTCCAGTCTACCTCCACAATTGCCAATAGGGTTTGGCTTGCTTCTGATAGACTTGAACATGCTGCCCAGCCTGCTGATCCAGTGCCCGCTATCAGTCATTCTGATCTTGTACCTGTTGCCCAGCCTGCTGATCCTGTGCCCACTGTCTAGCCTGTTGATCTGGTGCCCTCTGCTCAACCTGCTGATCCTGTGCCCATTGTCCAGTCTGCTGATTCTATGCCTGCTGTCCAGCCCGCTGATCCTGTGCCCACTGTCCAGCCTGCTGATCCTGTGCCAGCTGCCCAGCCTGCTGATCCAGTGCCCGCTGCCCAGCCTGCTGATCCTGTGCCCACTGTCCAGCCTGCTGATCCTGTGCTCTCTGCTCAACCTGCTGATCCTGTGCCCTCTGCTCAACCTGCCAATCCTGTGCCCACTGTTCAGCCTACTGATCATGTGCCCACTGTCCAGCCTTCTGATCCTGTGCCCACTCTCCAGGCTGTTGATCCTGTGCCCACTGTCCAGCCTGCTAATCCTTTGCCCACTGCCCAGCCTGATGATCCAGTTCCTGATGCCCAGCCTGCTCTTATGGTGCCTGCTGTCCAGCCTGCTCTTATGGTGACCACTATCCAGCCTGCAGATCCTGTGCCCTCTGTCCAGCCTGCTGATCCTGTGCCCACTGTCCAGCCTGCTGATCTTGTGCCCACTGTCCAGCCTGATGATCCGGTGCCCGCGGCTCAGCCTGATGATCTGGTTCCTGATTCCCAGCCTGCTGTTCTGGTGCCCGCTGTTGAGCCTGCTGTTCTGGTGCTCGTTGTTGAGCCTGCTGTTCTGGGGCCTGCTGTCGAGCCTGCTGTTCCAGTGCCTGCTGTCGAGCCTGCTGTCCCAGTGCCCACAGCCCAGCCTGCTGACTCGGTGACCATTGCCCAGACTGATGTGCCTCTGCCTGCTGACCAGCCTGATGTGCATCTGCCCGCTGACCAGCCGGATGTGCCTCTGCTTGTTGTCCAACCTGATGTGCCTCTGCCTGCTGCCCAGTCTGATAATACAGTGCCTGTTGATCTGATGCCTGCTTTCCAGCCCGCCTCTGATGATCCTTTGACCAAAGTTCAGCTTAATCTCATTGACTCTCTGCCTATTGCCTTGCCAGATTGTCCTGTGGAGGGTAGGATTCCATCTGCCATTGGGTCTGATACACCTGAGGCTTTGTATAACTGGTATGGTTTACCTGGTCGGCCTAGGGTTCTTTTCTCAGTTTCCCTGATTGGGTCCCTCCTACAATACGTTGCTCCAATGGCACCAAAGCCTGGTGGTCTGGACATACCTTTGCAATTGTTAGCCACATTTACCTTCACAAACTGTAGTAGTGAGCTCCAGGGGAGTGGTAGAGCACCATTTGTGCCTTGCCACAACCTAGATGCAGTTGCCACGACTCCAGGTGCATTAGGGGACCTGCGTCGGGTAACCAGTGCCTTGGGGAAACCTGGATGGCTGTTGAAGTGTGGAACAAGTCCTGGAAATCAGGCAATCTACATGATTGTAACCAGACATTCCGGTGTCAGGGGTTCGGTATTGTCACATGACCCCAAAGCTAAGTTTGCAAATGGCCCATGGTACCCCAGCAAAGGGATGCCTAGTGTTTGGAGGGATAAAATGTCCGATGACTTTAAGATTCTGGCCGATGGGGTACCTAGCCAGTTAACACATCCAGGCGGCGGAATACCTGGCTTATTTTTGGATCCCGGCAACAGGGCCGCTTATTTGAAACCCGGCACTCTTTGGACTTATGAGACATTTTCGTTCTGGACTCTTTCTGCTATGGCTGGTTGGAGCATCCAGAGGTCACTCCTTCGAGGGGGTACTGTCAGGAACAGTTTCACCTACTGGTGGTACTGTAGCTCCCAGACCTATGGGCTGCAGTTCCGGTGTCCACCAGCAGGTGTCTCTCAACAATCGGAGGCTGGCGGTCGGTAATAATTTCACCTGCTGGTGGTGCTGCAGTTCCGGTGTCCACCAGCAGGTGACTCTCGGCAGTCAGGTGCTGACACTATCCCCTGCAATCAGGCATCACCTGATGCTGATTGCAGGAAGCATATTTAAACCTGGGAAATACTTTACCTTGTTATTGTCTCCTTGTGCCCCTGATTGCATTCCTGTATTCCTGAAGCCTGTTTCCCGTCTCCTGTCCCTGGACTCTGACCCTGATAGTTACATAGTTACATAGTTAGTCAGGTTGAAAAAAGACACAAGTCCATCTAGTGAAAAAAAAAAAAAATAGAAAAATTACATATAACTATGCAATCCCATATACATTCCTTCACCCACAGTTGATCCAGAGGAAGGCAAAAAACCCCAGCAAAGCATGATCCAATTTGCTATAGCGAGGGGAAAAAATCCTTCCTGATCCCTGATCGGATTCACCCTGGATCAACTTTACCTAAAAATGTTCGTACCCAGTTATATTATTTACATGAAGGAAAGAATACAGGCCTTTTTTAAAGCAATCTACCGTGCTGGCCAAAACCACCTCTGGAGGGAGTCTATTCCACATTTTCAGAGCTCTAACTGTGAAGAAACCTTTCCATATTTGGAGATGAAATCTTTTTTCCTCTAGACGTAAAGAGTGCCCCCTTGTCCTTTGTGATGACCTTAAAGTAAATAACTCAACACCAAGTTCACTTATGTATTTGTACATGTTAATCATATCCTCCCTCAAGAGAGAATAAATTCAGTTCCTCTAATCTTTGCTCATAACTGAGCTCCTCTATGCCTCTTATTAGTTTGGTTGCCCTTCTCTGCAAATTCTCCAGTTCCCCGATATCCTTTTTGAGAACTGGTGCCCAAAACTGAACTGCATATTCCAGATGGGATGATACTAATGATTTGTACAGGGGCAAAATGATGTCTCTATCTCTGGAGTCCATACCTCTGTTAACCACTTCATCCCCGGAAGAATTTCCCTCGTTAGGACCAGAGCACTTTTTGTGATTTGGCACTGCGTCACTTTAACTGACAATTGCGCAGTCGTGCGAAGTTGTACCCAAACAAAATTTGCGTCCTTTTTTCCCCACAAATAGAGCTTTCTTTTGGTTGTATTTGATCACCTCTGCGTCATTTCTGATCATCGCTATAAACAAAAAAAGAGCGACAATTTTGCAAAAGAAAACAATATTTCTTACTTTTTGCTAAAATACAAATCCAAAAAAAATATATAAAAAAAACAAATTTATTCATCGATTTTGGCCGATTTATATTCTTCCTCATATTTTTAAAACGGCGTTTATTGCTTGGTTTGTGCAAAAGTTGCCGTGTTTACAGATGATGAGAATTCATTTCTGGGGGTTTTTATTTTTTTTAAATTTTTTACTAGTAATGGCGATGATCTGCGATTTTTAGTGGGACTGCGATATTGGAGCGGACATGTTGGACATTTTTGACACTTTTTTGGGACCAAAAACATTGATACAGCAATCAGATATTTAAATGTCCACTGATTACTGTGTAAATGTCATTGGCAGTGAAGGGGTTAACCTGCAGGGGGAGATCTAGGGGTTAGCTGTGTTCCCTAGGCGTGTTCTAACTGAGGGGGCTGGGCTGTCAGGGGCATAAGAGATCTATCTGATTCCAGTGACAGGGATCAGTAGATCTCTTATGTCCCCACTGACAGGAAGGGCAACCGCCGTATTTACATTGGCGGTTCTCCGTTCTTTCGCTCTGACAGCTCATTGCGGCTCGCCAGCGGACATCGGGTCCGCCCGAGCCATGGGCACACTCCTCCAGAGTGCTGCGGGCACTCTTATTGCCCATGGGAATATACTTTACAGTGAGTTTGCATACAGTTATTTTGAAAAATTACCATTTCTGCAGACTCAAAGCAATCCGTACCAAAACAAGAATAGCGCACCTCACACACACTACCCTAGGGTACAAAATTAGTAACCTACAAGAGATAGCTAACCAATTCTCAGAGTACTATAAACTACTCTATAACCTCAAATATGACATCTCCACCTCCCAACCCACAATAGATAATATGCAACAATTTCTACAAAACCTCCACTTACCCACGTTATCTCAAACTCAACTGGACCAACTCAACGCACCTTTTACAGTTATGGAAATAGGGAGAATCATAACTTCCCTACCAAATGGTAAATCCCCAGGGCCAGATGGCTTCACTAAGGAGTACCTCAAAGCCTTTAAAAACATACTAGCCCCTTACATGCAAAAAGTGTTTGCAAAGGCTACCTCCAATACTCCTTTTCCTCAAGAGATGTTGAGAGCGCACATAGTCACTCTTCCCAAACCGGGGAAATCCCCTACCACCCCTGCCAATTTTAGGCCAATATCTCTGCTGAATGCAGATATCAAAACATACGCCAAACTCATCGCGTGGAGACTAAATGACATTATTCCACACTTAATCAAAAACGACCAGGCTTTGTGAGGGGGAGGCAGACCTCAGATGCAGCCAGAAGAGTTCTAAATATTATTCATTATGCCGAAAATACACAAACGCCTTCTCTGCTGCTTTCCATAGCAGAGAAGGCGTTCGACAGGATACACTGGAGATATATGTCAGCGGTCCTTCAGAAATTTGGGTTTTGTGGTCCTATTTTGAATGCAATACTAGCTCTATATTCACAACCCTCAGCACAGGTCTACACGTCGGGCCTCCTGTCCAAGTCATTTGATATCACCAATGGAACTCGCCAGGGCTGCCCACTGTCACCATATATGTTTAACCTCATGATAGAACCCCTAGCTGAGACTATCCATTCCCATCCAGGCATTTCGGGATTTCAATTCCAACAACAAACACATGTTATCAATTTATTCACAGATGACATCATCTTACTACTGACAAACCCCACCTCCTCCCTCCCAAAAGTACACGAAACTCTCACAGCCTTTGGGAATATATCATATTACAAAGTTAACTGCCACAAATCTCTAATCCTAGATCTGGGCATACACAGTCACACTAAAACCATATTGGAAAAATCTATGCCATACACGTAAGGGTATCCAATACTTAGGAATCACATTGACCAAATCCTCTACCTCACTAGCACCCACCAATTTTAAACCACTCATCACCAAACTTGACAACCAACTGAAAGACATGGCAAAAAAAGGAGATTTCATGAATGGGAAGCGGCATATAAGATGATGATCCTTCCACAGATCCTGTATATGCTTAGGGCACTACCCATTAACATTCCCTCAAAATACATACAAGCCCTCGCGAGTTCCATGTGGGGATTCATACGGGGGTGGGGGGGGGAGAGCAAGGTGCTCCCAAAAAATCCTAATTAAAAATAAAATGGTGGGAGGAGCAGGGGTCCCTGACCTAAATGACTACTTTTGGGCGGTGAGATTAGACCTAATTAAAGCATGGTTTCAAAAAGAGGACGCGCCTGCATGGGCTAATATAGAAAGACACTTAGCCCCTTCACAAGACCTCATAACGATGCTATTGGTGGACTCATGGATACAATGGCCCTCCAAGGCCCTACCCCCTCCAATTCTTACATCAATACAAGCATAGAGACTTCTCCACAGCCAAAAATACCTGAACTCCCAAGTAACCGTACATCATCTCCCCATAGAAGCCATTAAAACAAAGGTCCTATTCATCCCCTTTAAACAACTGGCCCACTGCGGTATTAAACAGGTGCAAGACTTTGCATTCAACTCTAAATGGAAATCAATTGAACAGATATCACAGGAATTTAATATCCTGGGTAAACTCTACTTCACATGCGTAAGAATTCTAAATATTCTTAAACAACACCCTGCACCACAAATCTCCACGCCAACAATGGCTTGGCTGTTCTACAACTCAAACCCTAAAAAGCACAAGGGCATAAAGCTGTTCTACAACCTAATTCAAAGGAAAAATGATTTCCAAAAAACCAAAAACTTCACCAAGCGGGAAACTGATTTGCACTCCAATTTCACAGAAAACCAATGGTTGATAGCCATTAAAGAAATATTCAGATCCACACACTGCGTAAACCACTGGGAAACTTCCCTTAAAATCATCAAAAGATGGCACTCTATTCCTAATAGTCTAGCCAAAATCTTCCCAACAGCTTCAAATACGCGCTGGAGAGATTGTGACTCAACAGGAAGCCTCATGCACTCTTTCTGGGGGTGCCCAAGCCTCACAAGCTTCTGGAACAAAACATTCCAATTGATCTCCTCTCTAACAGGATTAATTACCCACCCAAACCCGGAACTAGCCGTACTCCATATAGGCATTGACAAATTCCCCGCAATTTATAGGCAAATGGTCACCCACATTCTATTAGCCGTGCGTACCCTAATTTTGCAGAACTGGAAGTCCACCAGTAGCATCAATGCTTCAGATATAAAAATAATGGTTACCAGAAATTACAATTTCGAACGCCTATTATCCATCAACTCTTCCAGTTGCCCGAATTTTGATGCCAAATGGAAAAGTTAGGCTGATCTTATTAGATCCAATAGCATGTACCTAGATCTAATAGCATGTAATTGACAACTGTATTTACAGGCTTTCTTATCTGTGCAAAGATTTGTACTCCTACCTATAGCGAAAATGTTGCTTGTGCTGTGCATGTTTGTATGCTCCTTTTTCTAAACTTCAATAAAAACTATTGTTAAAAAAAAAAAATTACCATTTCTGTTCTGTGTTCATCGATGCCAATATTCCCTTCTATTCTAAGTCCTGGAGAGCAGCTCTCATCCTTGTAAAAATTGCTCTCTTAAAATTAAGTGTTTTTATCTTTCCCGTATGTGTTTGTTGCTTGCAGTTTACATTAAATGGAATCATGTTATGGTCACTGTTACCCAGATGTTCTTTTATATGAATATTGGTAATAAGCTCAGCATGGTTTGAGATTTCCAGGTCCAGCAAAGCGTCATTACTAGTTAGGGCCTCAATAAACTGGACCATAAAAATTGCCCTATAATAGGTTTATAAAATTTTGGCCTTTAACTGTCCCAGCAGTGCCATTACTCCAGCTAATTTCTGGGTAGTTAAAATCCTCCATTATTATCACTGTCCCAGCCCTTGCAGCTCTTTCCATCTGTGCAAGGAGCAGACTCTCCACCTCCTGCAGATGATCCCTTCCTACCTACTCAGTCTGTCTCCTGACTCTCTTTTCCTGTCCTGTCTGTTCCCAGTTCCCACCTGAGTGATCTCCTGTGTATGACCCTGGCTCTGGCACGTTTACGATTTGGTTATCCCTTGAGCTGTACATATTGGATTTAGTCTGTTATTTATTGTGTGTTCACTGTTGGTTTATTTACTGGTTGTTTTTCACTATTCACTATATTGGAGGTGCATTTTCTTGTTGTTCATTTATCATATAATAAATCATATTATTTACATTTTACCTGTGTTTAGTACACTCTGTTGCAGTCCACACATTTCTGGTCACACCGGTCCCTGACACTCACCTTGACTATTGTAATTCCCTTCTCATTGGCCTACCTCTCCGCAAGCTATCCCTCTTCAGTCTATCATGAATGCAGCTGCCAGACTCATCCACCTTGCCAACCATTCAATGTCCACCACTTCTCTCTGCCAATCCCTCCACTGGCTTCCCATTGCCCAATGAATAAAATTCAAAACACTAACAATAACTTACAAAGCCATTTACATTTCTGCCCTGAGCTACATCACCAATTTTGTCTCCAAATATCACCCAAACCATACTCTCCACTCCTCCCAAGACCTTCATCCTCTGAAACTCACTACCCCAATTTGTCTGGTTATCTCCTACTCTGAAAATGCATCTCTTCAGGGAGGCCTACCCTGTCTCTAGCTAACAACTGAATCTTCTACTCCCCTCATCAGTTCATCCCTCACAATCCCTACCTTTTGTTTCACCAGCCCCTCCCTTTTAGATTGCAAGCTCGCTGGAGCAGGACCCCTCTAATCCTCTTGTTTTGAATTGTACTGTTGGTGTATTGTTTCCTTTATATTGTAAAGTGCAAACTGTTGGCACTATATTTATCCTGTATAATCATAATAACTCAAGTTAAAGTGCTCCAAACACCACTTTTCATTGATTAAAGTGCATCCACATACACATTTCCACATCTTTATTAAATTTTGTTAATAAGCACCCCCCCCCATCATGTCTGGGAGGACATCAAGGAGAGTCAAATGTTCCCATGGCACTGTTAGGGGGCCAGCAGCATATTTGTCCACAGGCAAAGGTGGATGTGGTCAGTCATTTTCTCTGTTTAATGATGTTGTCCATGCTATCCAGCCACAGCATGCAGAGGAGGGAGTGGGCTGGCTTACTAAACCATTCTCATCCTTCTCAAGCAAGCAGAGACTAGTGCACGGTTCACTGCAGCTGCCAGAGTGGCTAAACCTGCCTTCTTGTCCACAGTTATTCTTGCCATAGCCCCAGCATCAGTCATGGAGGAGTCAGATGTTGGTTCTGAGGTTGAGGAAGGCAGGAACATGAGCCTACAGAGAGGGGAGAACACTGGTACACAAATTGGCAATCATGTTAACCCAGCTGCAGCGTATTGCCAAGTTGTCTCCAGTGATAATGAGGATGAAGGAGATGATGAGGTCATTGACATGACTTGGGTGCTGGATAGAGCAGAGGACGAAAGTGAGGGTGAGGCACAACCCCAATGAGGCAGCCATCATGGAAGAGTAGAGAGCAGCCACCCCATTCCATCACATTGTGGAGCTGTTATCTCCTGCCCACTTCCCACAGCTCAGCTGTCTAGGCTTTTTTAGCACATGTGCAGCTGATCACACTTTTGCAATTTGCAAACGTTGTCTCAAGCACATAATGCATGGCAAAAAACAGCCATTTGGGTATCACATGCTTGACAAGGCATTTAACCTCCCACCAGTCAGTCCATAGGCAAGAGCATCTGAAAGCCACACAAAAGGTGCACAATTCTGATCCTCCTCCTTACTCACCTCAGTCTTCCCCTGCTATACCTCATAACCTCTCAGCAGCCTCTACTGACAGGGATGATGGTTTAGCGCAGGGTGTCCCAGGTCTTTGCAGCACATCTGCCAGTAGTACACCAAGAGGTACAGACTATAGCCGGCAAATTTCTCTGCCCCATCTGCTGCAGCAAAAAAAAAAAAAATACAGTCACTGCCAACCACATGCCCAGTGTCTAAATATAAGCTTGTCAAAGCTGCTGGCTCTACAACTTCTGCCTTTCTGTCTGGTGGATTCTGCCCTCTTCCATGAATTTGCAGAATGTGCTGTACCACAATGTGGAAGGCAATGTTGTGGCATCATTGGGCAAGGCAGTCAGCCGCAAAAGTCCACATTACTGCTGACACATGGTTCAGCAAGATGGTCAGGGACAATATATTTAATTCACAGCACACTGGGTAACTCTGCTTGCAACTCCGAAGGATGCAGGACAGGGCTCAGTGCTGCAGCTTGTTGTGCCGCCATGCCTCCATACAGCTGGTGGTGATGATGCAAGATTTGTTAGCTCTACCCCCTCCTCCTTCTCCATGCCCTCCTCTGCTGAATTGTCCTATGAACCATAAGTACCCCTAAGCGTTCAAGGGGCTATTCAATGAGTCAGGCTAAAAGGTGTCATACAGTGATTCCGCTGGTGTGTCTAGGGGACAGGAACCACACCAGAGCAGAGATGCTTGCAGCCTAGAGGTTGTGCACCCCATGCCAGCTGGGGCCAGGAATGGTGATGTGCGATAATGGCACAAACCTCCTGTCCGCCCTTAGACAGGTGAAAGTTGACACATGTGCCATGCCTGGCACATGTCCTCAATTTGATGGTGCAGCGCTTATTAAATAGGTACTCAAGGAAAGTTAAAAGATCTGCTAAAGCAGGCCAGAAGGGTCTGTAGGGGGTTATACACAGCTAGTGCTCGGTTGGATGAAATTCAGAGAGAATTCCACCTGTCAGTAAACCGCCCAATTTGTGACATGCCCACAAGGTGGAACTTGACTTTGGCAATGCTGCAACAGCTGCACATGCAGTAGAGGGCTGTCAAAAAGTACCTGTGTAAATATGGCAGAATGACAGGCTCAGGCCGGCTTGACTTTTTTCCCCACACCAATGGCTGCTCATAAAGGATGCATGCACTGTACTGTCACTTGAGGAGGCTACAAGGATGGTGAGCCGTGACAATGCATGCATAAATGACACAATCTCTGTTTTGTTCCTGGAGCAGACTCTGCGTGGCATTATGGACAGGGCACTCGAGGCAGAGCAGCAGGAGGAAGAGGAGGACTTCCTTTCCTCTCAAGGCCTACTTTATGCAGACACCATTGTTCCTATGCCACAAAACACACAAGAGGAGAGGGAGAAGGAGGAGGATTCTGGCAGTTTTGGAGGCATTAAAGCAGAGGAAGACATACGTCAAATAGGGATGGGTCTGCGGTTCGAGCCGAGGGTAAGTTCGACTCGAACATCGGGCGTTTGCCCTTTTGTCCAATTTAGAACATTATGGGGCGTTTGCAGCGAATTCGCCACCATGGAGTGCTCCATAATGCATTGTGCGCAGATGGCGCACACAGCTCCTCCTCCATGTGAGGGATGCCACCATCTGCACTGGCTTTGTTTTAACGTTTTATTTACAGTGCAGGGTGCAGCCATCGGGTGACGTACGAGAGACCCGGCCCCTTCTGACATCATGTGACGTTATAGGGGCGGGTCGCTCAATTACATCACTGGGTGGCCCCACCCTTCACTATAAATAAAAAGTCAAAACAAAGATAGCTCAGTCGGCAGGAGCCCTCCCATGGAGGAGGAGCTGTTCATTTTTTTCTTTTTCTTGTCTGTTGCGCACCGTGATTGATGATGGATTACAATGGGGACACTTATTTTTTATTTTTTAATAAAGGACTTGTCCATAATTGTCTCCTGTGTTTTTTTATTTTTTGACACTTGAATTAGTACCTCAGTACCTTAGAAATATGTACCTCATACTAATTCACATGGAGGGGTTGGGATCTGGGGGCCCCCTTATTAAAGGGGGCTTCCAGTTTCTGATAAGCCCCCCTCCTGCAGACCCCCACAACCACAGCCCAGGGTGGTGGGGGAGCGGCTCTTGTCCCCATCAACATGGGGACAAGGTGCTTTGGGTTGGAGGGCACAGAGCAAATTTTTTCAGTGATTTTTTTTGTATATTGCCAGGAGGCGGCAATACATTACATCTGCGATAATAAATGACAATTTTTCCTTTGGAAATGTCAATTTGCTCTGGCTATGCTCTAAACATCACAGAGGTGTGCCCTTTTACAAGTAGACTAAGGGACCCCCCAGGCACATTATTTAAAGGAATATTTCATTTTTATTATTTCACTTTAAGCATTATTAAAATCACTGCTCCTGAAAAAACAATTGATTTTAAAACTTTTTTTTACATTGATACATGTCCCCTAGGGCAGGACCCAGGTCCCCATACACTTTTAGGGAAATAACTTGCAGATAAACCTTTAAAATTAGCACTTTTGATTTTTAATGTTCGGGTCTCATAGACTTTAACAGTGTTCGAATGTTTGCACCAATTTTTTGCCTGTTCGCATGTTCTGGTGCGAACCGAACCGGGGGGTGTTCAGCCCATACCTAATGTCAAACTGTAAGAGATGGTTTTCCATTCCCAGAACCCTTGGGCATAGTATGTGGCTGGGAGGAGGCAGTTTCAGATACTGTAATCCTTAGTGACCCCGATGAGTCTGCTTCTCATGCCTCTGCAAATTTGCGGTGCTTGGGCTCTCTCTTGCTTCAAAGCCTGCGAAAGGATCCAAGAATATGTGGCATCGCTCCTTGACCACTGTTACAAGGGGTAGGTCTCAGAACTCATCCTGTCCCTACAGAGAGAGCAGAAGATTAAATCTTTAAAGGATGCCCTAAAGGGGAGTTTATATAACACTGTTATTGACTCTGGTAGGTTACAGTGTAGTGGAAAATGTAGTTTTGAGGCTTCTGTTGGTCAAGAGAGGAGTGGTGGAGAAGGAGGCTGCTGAAGTGATGCATTGCACAATTTTTTTAGTCCTTGCCGCCCAGGACTGTCAGCTTCCACATCCCATCTGCAGCATCTGCATGATATGGTGGAAGATTTTCTAGGAGCGAAAACAGAGATGGAGAGTAGAGTTGAGCGAACCCGGACTGTAAAATTCGGGTCCGTACCCGACTTTGGGGTGTCCGTGCCCCGAACCCAATCCCGGACATTAAAAAAAAAGTCTAGGATCGGGTTCGGTATTCGGGTATTTTGGCGCCTTTTCTATAGCTGCTGGGCAGCCAATCAACAAGCTTTTCACTAGTTTGCCCTTAGAAGCCATCACAACCATGCCTACTAATGGCATGGCTGTGATTGGCCAGTGCATCATGTGACCCAGCCTCTATATGGGGCTGGAGTCACGTAGCG
Organism: Glandirana rugosa; assembly: GCA_018402905.1. NCBI lineage: Eukaryota > Metazoa > Chordata > Amphibia > Anura > Ranidae > Glandirana > Glandirana rugosa. The sequence goes on along the minus strand of BLSH010164015.1, from coordinate 24,940 downwards.
CCGCATGTCAGATCGTCTCAGACTAGAGTACGGAGAGCTTCATGCCGCTGCTGTGAGGGAAAGATTAGCGTTCACAACATTCTCAGACTGAATTAGGGAGACCTTCATTGTGGTCCTGTGAGGGAGACATTAGCGTTCAGAACCATCTTATAGTGCATTAGGGAGATGTTCCTGTCTGTGCTGTGAGGGAGACATTAGCGTTCAGAACCATCTTATAGTGCATTAGGGAAACATTCCTGTTGGTGCTCTGAGGGAGAGATTCTCATTCTAAAACCATCTACTACTGCATTAAGGAAACATTCCTGTTGGTGTTCTGAGGGAGAGATTCTCATTCTAAAACCATCTACTACTGCATTAGGGAAACATTCCTGTTGGTGCTCTGAGGGAGAGATTCTAATTCTAAAACCATCTACTACTGCATTAGGGAAACATTCCTGTTGGTGCTCTGAGGGAGAGATTCTCATGCTAAAACCATCTAAAACTGCATTAGGGAAACGTTCCTGTTGGTGCTCTGTGGGAGAGTTTATCGTTCTAAAACCATCTAAAACTGCATTAGGGAAACGTTCCTGTTTGTGTTCTGAGGGAGAGTTTAACGTTCTAAAACCATCTACTACTGCACTAGGGAGAGGTTACTGTTGGTGCTCTGAGGGAGAGTTTATCATTCTAAAACCAACTACTACTGCATTAGGGAGAGGTTCCTGTTGATGCTCTGAGGGAGAGTTTATCGTTCTAAAACCCACTACTACTGCATTAGGTAGAGGTGCCTGTTGGTGCTTTGAGGGAGAGTTTATCGTTATAAAACCATCCACTACTGCATTAGGGAGAGGTTCCTGTTGGTGCTCTGAGGGAGAGTTTATCGTTCTAAAACCAACTACTACTGCATTAGGGAGATGTTCCTGTTGGTGCTCTGAGGGAGAGTTTATCGTTCTAAAACCAAATACTACTGCATTAGGGAGAGGTTCCTGTTGGTGCTCTGAGGGAGAGTTTATCGTTCTAAAACCCACTACTACTGCATTAGGTAGAGGTGCCTGTTGGTGCTCTGAGGGAGAGTTTATCGTTATAAAACCATCCACTACTGCATTAGGGAGAGGTTCCTGTTGGTGTTCTAAGGGAGAGTTTATCGTTCTAAAACCAACTACTACTGCATTAGGGATAGGTTCCTATTGGTGCTCTGAGGGAGAGTTTATCGTTCTAAAACCAAATACTACTGCATTAGGGAGAGGTTCCTATTGGTGCTCTGAGGGAGAGTTTATCGTTCTAAAACCAACTACAGGGTGGGCCATTTATATGGATACATCTTAATAAAATGGGAATGGTTGGTGATATTAACTTCCTGTTTGTGGCACATTAGTATATGTGAGGGGGGAAACTTGTCAAGATGAGTGGTGACCATGGCGGCCATTTTGAAGTCGGCCATTTTGAATCCAACTTTTGTTTTTTTAATAGGAAGAGGGTCATGTGACACATCAAACTTATTGGGAATTTCACAAGAAAAACAATGATGTGCTTGGTTTTAACGTAACTTTATTCTTTCATGAGTTATTTACAAGTTTCTGACCACTTATAAAATGTGTTCAATGTGCTACGGATAATGGAAGTCTGTGCTAGCATTTCTCCTGCGGTGTTGCTATCAGTGTGTGAAAAGTGGGAGAAGAGGATTGCATTGACAATCTAACACAATGGGCAGCACATTGAACACATTTTATAAGTGGTCAGAAACTTGTAAATAACTCATGAAAGAATAAAGTTACATTAAAACCAAGCACACCATTGTTTTTCTTGTGAAATTCCCAATAAGGTTGATGTGTCACATGACCCTCTTCCTATTGAAAAAACAAAAGTTGGATTCAAAATGGCTGACTTCAAAATGGCCGCCATGGTCACCACCCATCTTGAAAAGTTTCCCCCCTCACATATACTAATGTGCCATGAACAGGAAGTTAATATCACCAACCATTCCCATTTTATTAAGGTGTATCCATATAAATGGCCCATCCTGTACTACTGCATTAGTGAGAGGTTCCTATTGGTGCTCTGAGGGAAAGTTTATCGTTCTAAAACCATCTACTACTGCATTAGGTAGAGGTTCCTGTTGGTGCTCTGAGGGAGAGATTATCGTTCTAAAACCATCTACTACTGCATTAGGGACAGGTTCCTGTTGGATGCTCTGAGGGAGAGATTATCATTCTAAAACCATCTACTACTGCATTAGGGAGATGTTCCTGTTGGTGCTCCGAGGGAGAGTTTATCGTTCTAAAACCAACTACTACTGCATTAGGGAGAGGTTCCTGTTGGTGCTCTGAGGTAGAGATTATCGTTCTAAATCCATCTACTACTGCATTAGGGACAGGTTCCTGTTGATGCTCTGAGGGAGAGATTATCATTCTAAAACCATCTACTATTGCTTTAAGGAGAGGTTCCTGTTGGTGCTCTGAGGGAGAGTTTATTGTTCTAAAACCAACTACTGCTGCATTAGGGAGTGGTTCCTGTTGGTGCTCTGAGGGAGAGTTTATCGTTCTAAAACCAACTACTACTGCATTAGGGAGAGGTTCCTGTTGGTGCTCTGAGGCAGAGTTTATCATTCTAAAACCTTCTACTACTGCATTAGGGAGAGGTTCCTGTTGGTGCTCTGAGGGAGATTTTGTCGTTCTAAAACCATCTACTACTGCATTAGAGAGAGGTTCCTGTTGGTGATCTGAGGAAGAGTTTATCGTTCTAAAACCAACTACTACTGCATTAGGGAGAGGTTCCTGTTGGTGCTCTGAGGGAGATTTTGTCATTCTAAACCATCTACTACTGCATTAGAGAGAGGTTCCTGTTGGTGATCTGAGGGAGAGATTATCTTTCTAAAACCATATACTACTGCATTAGGGAAAGGTTCCTGTTGGTGCTCTGAGGGAGAGATTATCGTTCTAAAACCATATACTACTGCATTAGGGAAAGGTTCCTGTTGGTGCTCTGAGAGAGAGTTTACCGTTCTAAAAACATCTACTACTGCATTAGGGAGAGGTTCCTGTTGGATGCTCTGAGGGAGAGATTATCATTCTCAAACCATCTACTACTGCATTAGGGAGAGTTTATCGTTCTAAAATCAACTACTACTGCATTAGGGAGAGGTTCCTGTTGGTGCTCTGAGGGAGATTTTGTCATTCTAAAACCATCTACTACTGCATTAGGGAGAGGTTCCTGTTGGTGATCTGAGGGAGAGATTATCGTTCTAAAACCAACTACTACTGCATTAGGGACAGGTTCCTGTTGGTGCTCTGAGGGAGAGATTATCATTCTAAAACCATATACTACTGCATTAGGGAAAGGTTCCTGTTGGTGCTCTGAGAGAGAGTTTATCATTCTAAAAACATCTACTACTGCATTAGGGAGAGGTTCCTGTTGGTGCTCTGAGAGAGAGTTTATAGTTATAAAGCCATCTCCTACTGCATTAGAGAGAGGTTCCTGTTGGTGATCTGAGGGAGAGTTTATCATTATAAAACCATTCACTACTGCATTAGGGAGAGGTTCCTGTTGGTGCTCTGAGGGAGATTTTATCGTACTAAAAACATCTACTACTGCATTAGGGAGAGGTTCCTGTTGGTGCTCTGAGAGAGAGTTTATCTTTATAAAGCCATCTCCTACTGCATTAGGGAGAGGTTCCTGTTGGTGCTCTGAGGGAGAGTTTATCATTATAAAACCATCCACTACTGCATTAGGGAGAGGTTCCTGTTGGTGCTCTGAGGGAGAGTTTATCGTTCTAAAACCATCTACTACTGCATTAGTGAGAGGTTCCTGTTGGTGCTCTGAGGGAGAGTTTATCATTCTAAAACCAAATACTACTGCATTAGGGAGAGGCTCCTGTTGGTGCTCTGAGGGAGAGTTTATCGTTCTAAAACCATCCACAACTGCATTAGGGAGAGGTTCCTGTTGGTGCTCTGAGGGAGAGTATATTGTTATAAAGCCATCTCTTACTGCTTTAGGGAGAGGTTCCTGTTGGTGCTGTGAAAGACAGATTATCGTTCTAAAATCATCTCATACTGGTGTAGGGAGAGGTTCCTGCTGCTGGTGTGAGCGGTGGAGAGGTTTCTGCTGCTGGTGTGAACGGTGCATTTCTTGCACAAAAGTAAAAAGTGCATCTACAATTTTCTTTTTTTTAAAAAAAATAAGAATAAGAATTTATTATTCTCTATTATTTTGTATTAATAAATAGTGCTACATAGTACATTTGTGTCAAGAATGAGGAGAGCGTCAAATAAGGAACATGGTGGTGGTCGTGGTGCTGCTGGTGCTTCTGGTGTTGGTGATGTTGCTGAAGCTCCTGTTGCAAGGAGAGGACGTAGTCGATCTGTGTCAGCTACACGCACGAGTGAAACACCTTCCTCAGGTAGCCGACAGAACCTTCAACGTTATATGGTAGGCCCGAATGCCGCTCAATGAATGGTGAGGCCAGAACAAGTACAGGCGATAGATTGGGAGGCTGACAATGCCTCCAGTTCCTTCACATTGTCTCTCACCTGGTCCCTTGATGAAAGCTCAAAGTTGGCACCTGAACCCCATGGCCATCTGTCTTTCACCTCAGCCCCTTGTAAACCAGCCAAGCAGTCTGAGCCACAAGCCATGCAGCAGTCTCTTATGCTTTTTTTTTACTCTGCTGCTGTGCTTTCCGTTGGCCATCCACATAGCCCTGGCCCAGAAGTGGAAGACATTGAGTGCACTGATGCCCAACCACTTCTGGTTCAGGATGAGGACATGGAAACACCACGGCAGCACGTCTGTGATGATGATGACGAAACACAGGTGCCAACTGCTGTGGCTTTCTACAGTGTGCAGACTGACAAGGAGGGCAGTGGTGTAGGGTGGGTGGAAGATGATGTGGAGGATGATGAGGTCCTAGACCCCACATGGAATGAAGGTCATGCGAGTGACGTGTGCAGTTTGGAGGAAGAGGTGGTGGTCACACAGAGTCACCAGCACAGCAAAAGAGGAAGTAGGTTGCAAAAGCGGAACAATCTTCCCCTAGACAGTATGCCTGCTACTACCCACCGCACCCAGGGACCTAACACACCAAAGGCAGCTCAAAGGCGTTCCCCAGCGTGGCATTTCTTCAGACAATGTGCTGACTACAAGACACAAGCGGTTTGCACACTGTGCAATGAGAGGCTGAAGCGAGGCACAAATGTTCTAAACCTGAGCACGACCTCCATGACCAGGCATCTAAATGCAAAGCACTTGTTGCAGTGGAATAAGTACCTCAAAATCCAAGAAAGGTCTCGGCTTCCTCCTGCTTCCTCTTCTGCTGCTGCCTCAGCCTCTTCCTCAACCTCTACAGTGCCAGTGTCACCTGCCACCCAGCAAACAGAGCATGTGACAGCAATGCCACCATGTCTGCCACCATCCCCATGCATTTCCACACGGTCCCATGGAAGCTTATAGCTCTCCATCTCCCAAACACTGGAGAGAAAGAGGAAGTACCCCCCTACCCACCCGCGATCCCTGGCCCTGAATGCCAGCATTTCAAAATTCCTGGCCTTTGAAATGCTGTCATTCCGTCTGGTGGACACGGACAGTTTTAAAAACCTCATGGCGGTGGCTGTCCCACAGTACGTGGTTCCCAGCCGCCACTACTTTTCCAGGCGAGCCATCCCTTCCCTGCACAAACAAGTTGGGGACGAGATCAAGTGTGCACTGCGTAACGCCATCAGTGGCAAGGTCCACATAACCACTGATACATGGACCAGTAAGCACGGGCAGGGACGCTATATCTCGCTAACTGCACACTGGGCAAATGTAGTGGCGAGGATTGCAGGGCATTTCTCTTTGCCTCCTGTTGCCTCCTCCTCCTACTGCGCTTCCTCCTCCTCGACCACCCACTCATCCACTCAGCATAACACCTTCACCACCAACATCAGCACATCCAGGGGGAAACTACAGCAGGCTGTTTTAAAAATGATATGTTTGGGGGATAAACCCCACACTGTGCAGCAGCTGTGGACGGGCATTAAACAACAGACCGATGAGTGGTTGTTGCCACTGAGCCTCAAGCCCGGCCTGGTGGTGTGCGATAATGGGCGAAATCTTGTAGCAGCTCTGGGCCTAGCCAGTTTGACACAAAACCCATTGCCTGGCGCATGTGCTGAATTTGGTGGTGCAGAAATTTCTAAAAAACTACCCGGATATGTCAGAGCTGCTGCAGAAAGTGCGGGCCGTCTGTGAGCGCTTTCGGCGTTCTCACCCTGCTGCTGCTCGCCTGTCTGCCTGCAGCGGAACTTCGGCCTTCCCGCTCACCGCCTCCTATGCGACGTGCCCACAAGGTGGAACTCCACTTTGCACATGCTGGAGAGACTGTGCGAGCAGCAGCAGGCAATAAGGGAGTTTCAGCTACAGCATGCATGGGTCAGTCGCTCTGCGGAAGAGCACCACTTCACCACCAACGAGTGGGCCTCCATGCGAGACCTGTGTACCATATTTCGAGTACTCCACAAACATTTCCAGTGCCGATGACTCTGTTGTCAGCGTTACTATCCCACTTCTATGTCTCCTTGAAAAAACACTGCGGGCGATGATGGAAGAGGATGTGGCACAGGAGGAGGAGGAGGAAGAGGGGTCATTTCCACGGTTATCAGGCCAGTCATTCACAAGTGGCTTGGAGGGTGGGTTCCCGCAACAGCATAGGCCAGGTCAAAAATTTTCAAGCCAGGGGACAGTTCTGGAGGATGAGAAGGACGAGGATGATGAGGAGGAGGAGGAGGAACCGTGTTCACAGCAGGGTGGCACCCAACGCAGCTTGTGGGCATCACTGGAGCATGGCTGGGGGGATACAGAGGACACAGATGATACACCTCCCACAGAGCACAGCTTGTCTTTGCCTCTGTGCAGCTTGACACACATGAGCGACTACATGCTGCAATGCCTGCTCAACGACAGCTGAGTTGCCCATATTTTAACTTGTGCTGATTACTGGGTGGCCACCCTGCTGGATCCCCATTACAAGGACAACATGCCGTCCTTAATTCCCTCACTGGAGCGTGAACGGAAGATGTGTGACTACAAGCGCACGATGGTAGACGCGCTGCTGAGGGCATTCCCAAATGACACCGAGGGCTCAGTGGAAGCGCAAGGCGAAGGCAGAGGAGGAGGAGGAAGAGCTCGCCAACGCAGCTGTGGCACCACCAGCACCTCAGAAGACAGGGTTAGCATGGCTGAAATGTGGAAAAGCTTTATCAGCAGCACGCCAACACAAATAGCACCACCAGCTGATAGGCAACGTCTTAGCAGGAGGCAGCAATTCAGCAACATGGTGGAACATTATGTGTGCACACGCCTACACGTACTGACTGATTTGCCTGCCCTATTCAACTTCTGGGTCTCCAAATTGGCCACTTGGCCTGAGCTTGCCCTTTATGCCTTGGAGGTGCTGGCCTGCCCTGCAGCCAGTGTATTGTCTGAATGTGTGTTTAGTACGGCAGGGGGCGTTATCACAGACAAGCGCAGCCACCTGTCCACAGCCAATGTGGACAAGCTAACCTTTATTAAAATTAACTAGGCATGGATCCCACAAGACTTGTCTGTACTTTGTGCAGAATAGACATTTAGACCGGCCTCACACAGCCATTGGTATCCCTTTTTTTTTTAATATGTCTCAATATTTTGGGGCCTACCCCAATTCTAAAAAAAACCCAAACAAACAAAAAACAGTGTTGGCTACCTCCTCCTCCTCCTCCACCGCCACTTCCACCTACACTGCCACGGTCACGGCCTAATCAACCTCTAGGCTCCTACTCCACATCCACCTCCTCCTCCCATTTTAATTTGTTTTATGTGATTTTAAGTTATTTCCCTATCCACATTTGTTTGCAGGGCACTTGTCCTGTTCTTACCCCCATTTTGCTTCCTTTTGCAGCCTTCTAGCCCTTTCCATGACTTTTTTACAGCCATTTTTGTGGCAAAAGTTTGGGTCACCATTAACTTCAATGGGGTTCGGTGTCCGGGGTCAAGTTTGGATCGAGTTCGGTGCCGAACCCGAACGTTTTCACGAGGTTCGGTCGAACCCGACGAACTTGAACATCCAGGTGTCCACTCAACTCTAATGGAGAGCTTTCCAGTCAACGATCCACTGGCTTACTGGGTCCTGAGAATAGACCTCTTGCCAGATCTTGCCCAGTATGCAATTGAGCTGCTGGGCTGCCCTGCAGCCAGTGAGCTTTCCGAATGGGCATTCAGTACTGCTGGAGGTTTTGATACTGATAGTAAAACTCTAATTATGTAACATGAATGAATATAGCAAAAAAAATTAAACTGAAAAATCCCTGAAATGAAAACTTGGTGAGGAGAGGTAGCCCCACAACTGCAGTCATAGTAGGAATCCTGAGATAAACCGATTGACACCTCTCATATCCTGCTTACCGGAAACAGTGTGACCCCCTATTAGAGTGGTCAATCTGTGCTCAAGCATCTACTCAGCTCAAAAGCCCTGGTAGTTACAGTAGTCATCAATGAATATAACCAGACTTCCGGTTCGCGCAGAGACTCTGTGGAGCTCCGGGACGGATACCCTAGATTCACCTCAACCAAACTTATAATTCACATCCCTGCAAGCTTAACGACTATGGGAAAGCGCACAGGGAAATCGATATCCCTGAAAACAGACTCGGCAAGCTCTATTAAGAGGTTTCTATCCACCAAACCTGAAGACAGCATGGAGGCGGATGGCCTGGGGAGATCACCGCATGGCGGGAGCTCCACCCCTCGCCTCCGGCCTACGCCAAGGCGCCGATCCCCGGCCTCTTCTGTTGGTTCCGACAGAGATAGGGCGTCGCTACAGCAGGCAGACGTGGCAGCCTTGGTGAGTGGACTCCCCACCAAAAATGAATTGGCGTCCATGCTACACAATTTAGAACGCACCATCAAGAGGGAAGTCTCCTCGGTGCATGCGGACTTATCGCAAGTTCTCTCCAGAGTCGAGGAGTCGGCTAGACAGACACGCGGTGACAATCAGGGAGCTGCAAGTCACTGCCCGCACCCTAAAGATCTCTCACAGGATGGCCCTCTACCGGATCGAGGACCAGGAGAACTGCAATAGGAGAAGCAATATCCAAATACTGGGTCTTCCTGAAGCCACCAAAGATGACGATCTCCTACCCTCGGTTCGGAGAATCTTTAATAAGCTACTAGGGAACGAAGATTACCACCCCTTGCGGTTGGACCGCATGCACCGCGCGCTTCGCCCGCGAAACCTTTCCTCAGACTCCCCGAGAGATGTAATCTGCAGAGTCCACTTCTACGAGGAGAAGGAGCTCATCATGCGGAAAGCCAGAGAAGCCACAACCTAGACTTCAATGGAGCCTCCCTCTCCTTCTTCCCAGATCTTGCCAAGGAGACCCTAGACCGCCGCAGAGCCCTCAAACCCCTAACGGAAAAGCTCCGGGCGAATGGCATCGGATATCGCTGGGGGTTCCCGGCCTGTTTGATAGCTAACCGAGACGGGAAGACAGCTGTACTCCGCTTCCCGGAGGAGCTGGATCACTTTTGTATGGATGTCAATATCTCCCCTCCAGAGCTTCCTGGATGGAGCGAGGCTATCCCTGATGTGCCGTCGGTCTCCCCTTCGGATGCAGCCTGGCAGAAGGTGCCTGGAAACCGGCGCTCCACTACTCCCAGAGACACATCCTAGGAGTGTTCGGTCACCAACGTCCGGCCTTCGGCCATGGGCTCTCTCCCCCAATTTGGTTTATTCTTGTTGAGGTTGGTAACGTTACTTAGCATTTGTTTGATCTGTGAGAGCGGCTGACATCTCTCTGTATCCTCCCTCCTGACATGCAGCCCCCTATGTATACACATCCTCATCTTAGCATGTGGCGGTTAGAGCATCAAGATGGCAAACTCTGCTCAAAGTTCGTCCCCACGTACGCTCTTTTCTTCCCCCTTGGCGGGCTGGATGTCAGGCATCACGACTTGCTTCGTGGAGGGGATGGCTATCGCTGCTGAACTTGTCACCATTACTTAGTTCATATTAAAAATGCTAAGTTTCACGTTCATGTTTTTTTTTTAATTGGATCCGTCCCGGGGCACACGGAGGACTTGCCATGATACAACAGTGGCAAATAGTGCTCCCTGTCCCCCTATGGTGGCTTGCACCATCACACTCCGGATTATAGCTATGGGTGGTGTTCGGTCCCCTGGGCGGGCTGGCGATGGGGGTCCGGAGGCCCCCCAAGCATGTGCATGGCAATACCTTGCGTGTCCATTCGGTTTAAGATTTACCGTTAAGACTGTTCTCTTAACCTTTTCTACATCTTTCTTTCTCTTTCTCTTCCCCCTTCTCTCTCGCTACCTCTCGGGGACCTCCCCCGCCCTGCCTAAGTCCCTGCCTCATTTCACGAGCACCATATTTAAACATTGTACGCTGCCTTCCCCTCTGGACCAATGGCTCCCATTCAAGGGATCTCGCTAAATGCTAGGGGCCTATGTACCCCGAGCAGGAGGCATAATCTGTATCACAAGCTCAAACGCCTCAGAGGTGACGTGATTCTCCTACAAGAAACGCATATTACTCACACAACGAAAATAAAATTATTCTCCCCCTCATATCCAACCTGGTATTATGGCCTATCAGACGCCAGAAAATCTAAAGGGGTTGCCATTGGTTTCCGCGGGAGCGCAGCTTTCACTTTGGATGACATGTTATCAGATGACTACGGAAGGTACTTGTTTGTCAGAGGCAACCTGGGCAATTTTCCTTGCACCATTGCAACCCTCTACACCCCTAACCACAATCAAACCACTTTCATAACGAACACATTAGCTAAGTTGAAGGATTTCGCAAGGGGATGCACAATTTTGGGTGGAGACTTTAACATAGCCCTTGAGCCCCATATAGACACCTCGCAGGGCACATCCTGCATTTCTCGTAAGCGGCTCTCCACCATACGCCGCCGCCTTCTGGATGCCCAGCTGATGGACTCGTGGAGAATTGCGGATCCCCAGGCGAAAGACTTTACGTACTACTCTCACTTGCACCGTTCCTACTCCAGAATTGACTACCTGTTCTTGGACCACCATCACCTGAATCTTTTAATCTCCTCTAAGATCGATACGTCGGTTATTTCTGATCATACCCCAATATCCATCAACTTAAATATACCCTCCATCCCTACAAGACCTTTTAATTGGAAATTGAATGAATCCCTCCTCACTGAGTAAATAGATAAAAAAGAACAGCCAGTTTGGCAACGTATTTTCAGATAAACGCCCCTACAGATGTGTCGGCTGGCACAATCTGGGAAGCCCATAAGGCGCACATCAGGGGGAAGTTTATCGAAATGGGTTCCAGAAAAAAGAAGGAGCGACTATTTCGCCACTCCCAACTGATTCAAGAAATAGCTGCGTTAGAAGCAAATCATAAATTCCATCAATCCCCCTCACTTTATCAATCCCTAGTGGCTAAACAAGAGGAGCTTAAGGAAATCCATCACATAGAGGAAAAACAACAGTTTCGGTTAATTTCCCAACGATTCTATGAATGGGGCAATAAACCCGGTAGACGATTAGCCCGCTCTCTTCAACAAAAAAAAGCCAACTCCTTTATTGCCAAGATAAAGACGACTAAAGACGCGGTAGTCTACGAGACCAAACACATAGCACATGAATTTCGCAATTTTTATAAAAATCTATATCATATACATGAATCCACCCCTGACGAAGTAGAGATAAAAAAAACGTATACGAGACTACCTAGCCAAAGCCAACCTACCCAAAATACCCAATACTGACATGTCAATCATGGAGACAGAGATCACACCCGCTGAAATACTGAAAGCCCTTAGAGAAATGGCTGCAGGTAAAGCCCCTGGACCTGATGGGTTGACCATTAAATACTACCGCACTTTTTCGGAACTTTTGATCCCTCATCTCACGAGATATACCAATTCCATTTTGCAGGGAGAACAGCTTAGAGCGGAAACGATGCATGCGCATATCACTGTCATTCCTAAGCCAGGCAAAGATCCCAGTCTGTGCAGTAGCTTTAGACCAATCTCCTTATTAAACGTAGAGGCGAAAGTATACGCAAAGGTACTCGTTAACAGACTCTTACCCCTGATTCCCCAGTTGGTCTCTAGAGACCAAACAGGCTTCATTCCTGGTAGAGAGGCGAGGGATAATTCTTTGTGCACCCTTTCCCTCATATCGCATGTGCGCTCGCTGTCCCAGCCCACCCTGTTACTCTCGGCAGATGCGGAGAAAGCTTTTGACAGGGTGGACTGGGACTACTTGTTTTTGGTGACGTTATCCTCTTTCAGGCTCGGCCCTAATATGCTGACCTGGATAGCAGCCCTCTATAATCAGCCCACCGCACAGCTTCGGATAAACGGTACGCTGAGCGAATCCTTCCCCCTATATAATGGCACGCGTCAAGGTTGCCCACTGTCCCCCATTTTATTTGCCCTATCTCTAGAACCCTTTTTAGCTATGATTCATGAAAATCCTAACATTCATGGTATTAAACTTGGCCAATACGAACATAAATACGCAGCCTAAGCGGATGACGTTCTTTTCTATGTCCAAGAACCCACCACATCTTTACCCAATTTAATGTTAGCATGCAAATCTTATAGCAGAGTCTCCAATTTTAAAATTAAGCTATCCAAATCGGAAATCCTGAACATAACAGTTCCCCCCGCAATGGTGGCTTCCTTAAAGCCGGCCTTCCCTTTCGTCTGGCAAACCAGATGCATGAAATACTTAGGTATCTTCCTATCCCGAGACTTATCTTCACTGTTTCATTTGAACTATATTCCTCTTCTCAATTCCATACGGACAGACTTAAATAAATGGGCCTCTATGGCTCACACATGGTTAGGGAGAACAAATGTAGTAAAAATGAATATTTTGCCCAGGTTGCTCTTTATGTTCTAAATGATACCTTTCGGAGTCCCTCCTGGTTTCTTTTCTACTGTTACATCTTTGTTAAGTAGGTATATTTGTAGACATAAGAGGCCTAGAATCTCTAGACAATGCCTTTACAGACCCAAATCGCAAGGTGGACTTGCCCTTCCTGATATCAAATCGTACTACCACGCTGTGGTCCTTACCAGGATTTTGGATTGGAAGCACCGCACATGGAACAAACTATGGGTCCAGGCCGAACATGACCTTTGCCAGTGTGACCTTCACACTCAGGCTTGGATCCCTCTGAAATTTAGGACTCTTTTCAACACGACTTCACCCTTGTCTAAATCCACACTAGCCATATGGGACACTATTAACAGAAGACAAAATAACCTATGTAATTCTCCGTTACTCCCTCTATTGGGACATACATACTTTGCTCCAGGAAAGGACAAAAGCTTTTTTTCTGTATGGTTTTCCACATCCCAGGTCCTCCTGCACCAAGTCACTTCGAATGGCGAGATCCACCCTATATCGGAACTTCAGGATACCCTCACAATCTCCTTTATGGACAGGTGGCTATACCACCAGCTCTCACAGTTTGTAAGATTACTTCTCACACCAATAAGACCGCTGTCTGACCTCACTCTCTTGGAGTTCATATTGTCACACTCCCAGCCGCCAAAGAGGTTGATCTCGCTTTTCTATCAGGCTTTAACTTCCTTGAGCATAAAGAGTCACCCAGCATTCATTTCCAACTGGGAAAAGGATTTGCAAACAAACATATAAGGGGATCAACGATCTACAATTCTCCAATTAGCGCATACATCCTCAACGTCTACCACAACAGCAGAGATGAACTACAAATTATTAACGAGGTGGCATTATACTCCAGTCACATTACACAGACTCTTCCCTGACACCTCGGATAGGTGCTGGAGGGGATGCGGGGATAGGGCCACGCATGCACACATATGGTGGTCCTGCCCCCTTATCCGCCCGTTCTGGAATGATGTATTGGATTGGATTGAACACATACAAGGGTTTCCAGTTGTAAATGACCCGCTACGAGTCCTATTTCATTGTACAGATGAGCCAGCATGTACCTATAAAAGGTCCATCACACCTCACCTGTTAAACGCTGCAAAGTCCCTTATACCCAAATATTGGAAACAACCTAAAACTCCCCCTATTACTCAATGGTTATCAACAGTACAACACCTTTATCACATGGAAGATATCACCCACACCTAAAACTTGGTCATGCCGGCTCGCTTTTGTTCACTCTCATTCGTATGCCGAATTAATGTCACAAAATGCTTAATCAATACTCTTAAAATATTGATTGGTGTTTAGACCTATGGGGCAGGGACGCCCTCTTACCACCCCCCCCCCTTTATTTTTCCAGTCTTTCTCTCTCACCGAACTTATATTCTAATTCCCCTTCCCTTTTTTTTCTCCTTCTCCCCCTATACTGAATCCTTTCGCATTCCCTCTCTTCAAATGTTATATTGTACTTAAGGAACTTTATACCGCTTTGATGGTACTGTTATGATTGCTTTTCTGACATTTTTGTATCTGTAATTTCTCTGTGAAAACTAATAAAAACAGATTAAACAAAAAAAAAAAAAATCAATGAATATAACCACTGAAAGGGGAAAACTCCAATGGAATGGTGGTCAGCTCCAGATGCATCCAGATCTTGGAAGCACAAAATTGCCACAATAGTGTGATACCGTTAAAAAACGTTTCATTTATTAAAAACATCAAATGGTACACTCACATTTCCAATGAATAAAATGAGAATATTTGGCATCACACACACGCCTGAAATCCACGATATCAGAAACAAAGATGGCCGACTCGCGATCACGCATGCGTAGTGGTGTGTATGCGTTCCGTTCGACTGGTTTCATCACAACTGACATCATATGTGAGGGAACATGGAGTTGGAGGTTATGAGATGGCAGCCAGACCCTCTCCCCAACCTGGTAGGAAGGCACAGGTATGCGTCTGTGGTCAGCATGGAGTCTGTACCTATCACTGGCACATCACCAGTGATAGGTACAGACTCTTGGACCTGCACCCAAGTGGAACTAAGATCACTGAGATGCTCCTCTAACGCAGGAATTCTTTGAGGAACAAATGAGTCAGACAACATGGATGGTTGGAAAACGTAATTTGCCATATACTGAGACAATTGGGAAGCGTTATTGATGGCACTATTGTGAGCAAACACAAAAGGTAAGAGGTCTGACCTGTTGTTATGGTAGTCAGAAATATAGCAACGTAGAAACATCTCCAAGGCTTGGTTGGCTTGTTCTGCTGCCCCATTGAACTGTAGGTGATATGCAGAGGAGAAGGAAAGCTGAATTCCTAACTGAGCACAAAAGACTTGCCAAAACCTGGAGAAAAACTGGCTACCCCTGTCCAAGATGATAACTTTGGGTAGCCCATGTAACTGAAAGATCTTCCAAGCAAAAATGGATGCCAGTTCTTTGGATGTGGACAACTTCTTTACTGTAATACAATATGACATTTTTGATAAACGGTCAACCACCATAAGAATAACTGTGTTGCCCTGGGAGTAGGGTAACTCCACAATAAAATCCATAGACAGGTGGGTCCAAGACCTCTCTCCATTGGTTATGGGTTGTAGGAGGCTTACTGGAAGGTGTTATGGTGTCTTACTCTGAGCACACATGGAACAAGCAGCTATGAAGGAAGTTACATCAGTGCAGAGACTAGGCCACCAGAATTGTTGAGAAATAGCCCAAATGAGTTGATTCTTCCCTGGCTGGCCAGCTGCCTTGGGAGAATAGTAAGTCTGGTTCAAAGCAGTGCAGAGATTCTAAGGGACAAAGCAGCCATCACCAGGTTTCTCAGGAGAAGAATGGATCTGAGCAGCAAGAATTCTGTCACCCAAAGGTGAAGTAAGACTAAAAGAGTGGGCAGGTATCACAGGAGCAGGAACCGACTCCATCTCGGAATCAGAGGGAAACTGTCATCACAATGCGCCAGCCTCTTACCAGGTAAGATTGAGACTATGTATTTGAAGTTTGACAGAAAAAGAGACCATCGTGCCCTTCTGGGAGATAAGCATTTTGGAGACAGACAGACTCAGACAAGAATGTGAGATTCTTATTGTCAGTTAAAATGAGGACCAGCACAGTGGTACCTTAGAGGAGATGCTTCCATTCTTTAAGAGCTAAAATGATAGCTAACAATTCCATGTCCCCAATCTCGTAATTGCACTATGCAGGAGACAATTTCTTAGAAAAGCAGTCACAAGGATGCATATCATTCTCAGAGGTAGGACCATGAGACAGAAGGACACCTACTCCATTCTTGGATGCATCAACCTCAAGAATGAAGGGTAATGTAGGATCAGGATGTGCCAGCACAGGAGCTGAAACAAAGGCAGCCTTGATAGACTCAAGCTTTAATTGAATCCAGAGACCAATTCTTTGGGTTACCGTCCTTTCTGGTCATATCAGTCAGGGGCTTGACCAGAGAAGAGAAGTTCCGAATACACTTCCGATAATAATTGGCAAAGCCAAGAAAACGCTGTAGCAGACGTAGACCTATGGGTCGAGGCCACTGTAGAACTGCAGATAGTTTCTCTGGGTCCATCGAAAAACCAGCAGTAGAAATGACATAACCCAGAAATTGAACCTGTTCACGATGGAACTCACACTTTTCCAACTTACAATACAGGTTATTATCTCTCAGCCTCTGTAGCACACTGGAGACATCTATATGTATGAATATATATTAGAATATATGAGAATATCATCAAGATAAACTACCACACATTGCTGCAACATACTGTATCTCAGAGGACATTGTTGATGAATTCCTGAAAAACTGCAGGAGCGTTGCATTTGTATTTGTAATTGTAATGTCATGTCCTGGTATTAAATGCAGTTTTCCATTTGTCACCCTCCATGAGCCTCATGAGATTGTACGCCCCTCTCAGATTGAGCTTTGTGAAAACCATTGCTCCCTTGAGGTGGTCAAATTATTGTGTAAACAACAGAATTGTATAGGCGTTTTTAATCGTGATGTGATTGAGACCACTATAATCGATACAAGGTCTCAGTTCACCACTTTTATTTTTCACAAAGAAGCCAGCACCAGCAAGAGATGAGAATTTGTGGATGAACCCTCTAGAAAGTGCATTGGCAACATAGTCTTCCATGGCTTTATCCTCAGTAACAGACAAAGGATAAACCCAGCCACTAGGGGACATGGCACCAGGTTGAAAGTCAATTGCGCAACCATACGACTGGTGTGGAGGCAAACTACCAGATTCACCTTTGTCAAAGACATTGCCAAATTCATGGTACTCCTCTGGCAAGGAGGAGAGTGAGGAGTTGCACAGGACCTTAACCACTTTCTGAAAACATGTTTTACTGCATTGTGGCAACCAGGAAAGAACCCCAGCATGAAACAAAAGAGGGGTTGTGCCTGTGTAACCACGGATAACCAATAACCACCAGGTAATGAGGTGAGGAAATTATTTGAAATTGGATTATCTCATGGTGAAGAACCCCTACGGACATGATCAATGGAGCAGTCTCATGAATCACATGGGCAGGCTGTAGAGGTCTCCCATCAATTGCCTCAATGGCAAGCGGAGTGGCACAAAGCTGCAGCGGAATCGAGTGTTTAGACACAAAGGCATTATCTATAAACAGGCTTGCAGCCCCAGAGTCGATTAGAGCCTGTGCATCGATGGACGACTCAGATCAAGAAAGGTTAACCGGAACTAGTGGCTTATCCTTCAGGATAACTGGGGACATAACAACGCCACCTCAGGTCTGTCCCCTACAGGACCTCAGGTGCAAGCATTTCCCGGACGGGTAGGACAAGACTTAAAAAAGTGACCATAATAAAGGCACAATCTCTCCTAAAGGCCCTCTCATCCGCAGAGAGACGTATGAAGCCCAACTGCATGGGTTCTACTTCACTGGCAGACTCGGTACTAGGAGGCATGGGAGATGAGGGAGGCAAGGGTGGGACTGCAAAGCTCAGAGCCAAGTGTACAGGAGGCTTCTGCAAGCACCCCTTAAAGGAAGGTCTCTCTCTGAGTCTGGAGTCAATGACAATGGCAAACGTGATCAACTTCTCCAGATCTGTAGGTATGTCTCGGGCTGCTATCACATCTTTGATGTTTTCCGAGGGACCATGGGAAAAAGCAGCCACGAGGGCCACATTGTTCCAAGCGACCTCTGCTGCCAGAGTATGGAATTCAATGGTGTAATCGGAAATAGTTCTCATACTCTGTTTGATGGACATGAGGCTCTTGGCAGCAGAAGTGGAGCATGCAGGAACATCAGATACCCTTTTAAAGGAAGCCACAAACTCAGGGTAACTCAGGACAATGAGTTTTTGCATCTCCCATAGAGGGTTTGCCCAGGCCAAGGCTTTATCAGAAAGCAAAGAAATAATGAAGCCTACTTTGCTTCTGTCCGTGAGGAACATCTGAGGCAGCATCTCAAACTATATCCCAGCCTGGTTGAGAAACCCTCTGCATTGAACTGGATTGCCCCCAAATCGCAGGGAAGTGTATCAGAACCCTTACATACCTCTTACAGAGGTAATATTCTAGGCGGGTGCCTGCACAGAGACTGGAGCAGCAGCTGGAACTGCCAGGTTGTGCCAGAACAGCCAGAGTGGGAGGATCCAGGTGAGCAGTGCGAATCAGGAGCATCTGTAATGCTATGGCAAACTGAGCCATGCGATGGTCCTGCTCATTCAACCTGGAAAAATTATCTTCTGAGTTCTTGACCTTTGCCTACTGTCAGAAACCATGAATCAGACAAAGACAGAAAATGCAGTAAAAATCACACCTTTTAATAAAATGGAAAAAATTGTACAAATAGTAAATATAGTCAAAATGTAGCCAGAGCATGGTAGCCAAAGTGGATAGTCAGAACAAGCCAGTAATCAGGAAGCCAGAGATCAGCGTAGTCAGAGGCAGCAGACAGGATCAGAAACCAGAAGGGACATCAGCCGGGCAAGTCTTCAACAAGAACACAGCAGAGAGTCTCCAGATATGTTTGACCAAGGCGAAGGCACGGATGAGCCACTGTGGAACGATGAGTGCTGGCAATTAACCAACAGCTGAGCAACCTGAGTACTGAGAAGGGAGAGGTGAGAGCCCAGCCTTGACAAAGGCCTTGACAAAGGCCAATTCTTGCTTTCATCAAGGGTACCTTTATAGGCGCCACGGACACCCAAGACCAATTTTTCCGAACCTGTTTAACAGGAGCATTTCATTTAAATTTTTGACAGCAAGGCCAACTCTTGCTTTCATCAAGGGCATCTCTATAGGGTGTGACGTTATACGAGGCACGACAATGGATGGGCGATACTTGTTGTCTCACATGCGATCATTTTGAGGCAACTAGTCCGACCCGGGTTTTGCCGGCCACCGTGGCAGAGCTGGTTCCGGCCTGGACTTTTTGGTCTACACAAACCCCTCTCCACCTCTCACTTTAGCTTGATACTGGATCTCAGAAGGAGAAAGCAGAGAGAGCTGTGTGTGTTAATTTGGACTCTAAAACAAGGTTTGCAATGTGCTTATGTTTTGTGGGTATCATGGACAGCCCCACACTGTATAGAGAGGAATCTCTTTGTTTAGTGTAGCGCCAGACGGTAAGGTTTTGTTTGCTGTTTCTGTTTGTGTTTTTTTTTAACATATTTTAATCATAATTTTTGTTTGTTTAAACAAGTTTAACAGATTATGTCAGTAGCAATGTTACAAGCTATGTAATTAAAATACAAAGTCGGTTTGTAACAAGAGTATAAGAAAGTAAAAAAGGGGGGGTGGGTGTGGAGGGTAGGTTGAAGGGGAGTGGGGATGAGGGGGTGGGGGACCTGGGAGGTAGGGGTGAGGATGAATGGGGAGGGAGGTAGGGAGGGAGGATAAATTGGGGGGGAGGGTAAGGGGAAACCACTTTGGAGACTTTATATAACAGTAACATTATTTAATAGAGGTAATCGACTTAACATCTTGGTTAGAACAGTTCGCCTGGGTGAAGCAAGTCAGTGTGTGGTGTATAAAATGAAAGGTAGTGGAAGAAATAGTATGTAACCATATCTTGCTTTGAGGCCTCTAAGTAGACTGGCCACTGTGGGAATCATTTAGGTACTTATATATAGTACTGATGGTGCATTATCAAAAGCCTTTTTGGCATCTAGTGATATGATAGCATTGTCGCTGGCTGAGTTGGCTCCAGCGTGTTCCAACACTGCAAGGACTTTGCAAATGTTGGAGGATGTTGAGCGTCCTATCGTGAAACCTGCCTGGGCGGGATGGATCAACAATGGCATGATTGTTGCTAATCTTTTATCCATAATCTTAGAGGGGATTTTTGTATTGAGGTTCAGTAAAGATATGGGGCGATATGAGCCTGGATCAGTCAGATCTTTACCTTTTTTCTGGATTATTTTAATGTGTGCCGGGAATCCAGAGGGGGGATAGGTACCTCCCTCGAGGATTCTTTGATATAGGGTTGTAAGTGTGGGAGTGACTGTTTCTGCGTTGGCTTTGTAGAATTCAGAGGTGTACCCAACAGGTCCAGGTGCTTTATTGGGGGATAGCGATTTTATTGCTTGTTTTACTTCAGTCTCCGAAATCGTGTTGTTTAGCTGTCGTAAGTGGGAAGGGTCAATTTGGGGGAGGTGGACTCGGTCTAGAAAGGCTTGAGCCACCATTTCATTTATAGGATCTTTTCTATGCAGGTTAGCATAAAACGCTTCTAAGATGCTATCTATGTCTTTGAGGGAGGAGGTCCGGGATCTGTTTGGAAGTTTTAAAGTAGTGATGTGGGTGGGGGTGTAAGGGCCTTTACATAATCGGGATAGTAGTTACCCTGCTTTATTACCATGTTTGTGGTATTGCAACTCCATATAAGTCTGGTATGGTATTTTGCCTCTTTCCAGATTTTTCTGTGCTCTGGGGTATTTTGGTGGTTGAGATGTGCCTGGGCTTCTCGTAAGGACCAACTAGCCGAATTATAGTGTTTAACAATTCTCTTCTTGTATGCAGCTGTGAAAGCAATAATCTGCCCACGAAGGACTGTTTTGTAGACTCGTGCATGGCTAAAAAATTAGTTTTTTTCCTTTTTCAGAAATTCGGAAATTCAAAAAATTCATAATTTTGGAAATTCGGAAATTAAAAAATTCGTAATTCGGAAATTAAAAAATTAAAAAATTTGAAAATCCGAAATTCGCGGTAATTCTGCAATTGCGATAATTCGAAAATTTGCGGTAATTTGGCAATTGCGGTAATTCAGAAATTCACGGTAATTCGGCAATTGCGGTAATTCGGAAATTCGCGGTAATTCGGCAATTGCGGTAATTCGGCAAACGGAGCAGACGAAAATCCGAAATTCGGAAATCCGAAAATTGGAAAAAACTAAGAATATTTGAAATAATAACTAACTAATAACTATTAAATTATAGGTATTGGAATTTCCTTTAACGTTTGGCTGTTAATGAACTTATATATGAAATTTAGCACTAATAGTCATACTTTCAAGAAAACTTCAATACCTATATTTAATAGTTATTCATTATTATTAGAGTTGAGCGAACTTCTAGAAGTCCGGGTTCTGCTGGTTCGGCCGAACTTCGGGACAAAGTCCGGGTTCGGGTCCGGACAGAACCCGAACTTTGTCCCGGACCCCGAACCCCATTGAAATCAATGGAGACCCGGACTTTTAGGTACAAAAAATGTTGTAAAATAGTCCTGGAAGGTCCTAGAGGTCTGCAAAAGGAAGGAAATGTGGGTAAGGGTGGGACAAGTGACCTACAAAGAAATAAAAACATAAAAAATATAAACATAAAAAATGCAAAAATGGAGATCATCTTCAAAATGGGTCTGAAAAGTATTAAGTAACATTAGAGGCCATAGAACTGTTCTAAAATCATCTTCAAACCGTGTCAAAAAAGTATAAGTAAGCCGGGAGTACCCATATCACTGTTCTGCAAAATGTGTGTATCACTTTAAATAAAATCGGGAATCAGTGCACATCTCTTCTGCACAATTATTTCAAGTCTGTGTGTCACTTTAAATCAAACCGTCAATCATTGCACATCTGTTATTCACACTTCTTTTTAAAGTCACGTTACTAACTGCCAAAGTAAATTTCACTGTGTCTGAAATTTTTCTTCACACTTATTGTCTACACG
>BLSH010163991.1:45559-57085 GCA_018402905.1 Glandirana rugosa | reverse complement strand
CACGCATGTGCGTGGGAGCCACCAGTCACGGCACGATCTGTGCATGTGCCGAATGATGTTGGCACAGCTAGTACACTGTATATCTCCTGATTGTGCAGGTTTAGGAGATATGCCGGGCACCTACAGATAAGCCTTATTATAGGCTTACCTATAGGTTAAAGTGGCTGTCACGGGTTGACAACCACTTTAAGGTCTAATAATACAACTACTTCTTTATTAACTTGAGATGATACTTTTATCCCTATGTTATTTTATTGGCCTCCTCCATATTAAAAGGATATCAGAGTATTTGTGGTGATTGTCTGCCATATACAATTTTTTTTCTTCAATTTCTCCAAACATAAATTTACCAGGCTATGTTATATGAAGATATAAACCTTCTGTATCACATTATTTGTTCATTGAGCACAGTTGCATTTGATTCATTGATATTTTAAATATTGGAGCGTTTTTTGCACTTTGAGGACATTTTTTGCTTCTATTGTCCTGATATAGAAGAGTGAGTGAGCATTGTCACCCTAGGCCTGGAAGTGTTTTATTGGTATGATCACCAGGTGAACATAAAATAGTAAAAGCTTTAAAAAATAAAACTAATGTAATGGCCACTTCTAAAGTGTTGTACACTTTCGGGGTAGTAGATATGCTACCGCTAGTAGATAAGCTTTAAGCTGCTAGAAGGTATTATATAGTGCAGAGAACTAAAGATGCCCCTGCATACTTGCAATAGTTTTAATTACTGGTCTGCTCTGAACCAGAAAATGTTGATGTTGTAACACTTTTCAGACTCCTCCTACCTCTTATGCCTATTGGGCAATAAGGTCGCTCTTTACTGTAATGGGCTAATAAGAATGCGCCTGGGGTGGAGTAACAGGCAAGCTCCAACAGAACCCCCAACACTTTGTCCATTCAAAATGGACTGGCATTCAGGCATACAGGAAGAAATTAAAGAAACAATTATTGCTGTGCATAAAACACCAGAGATGGAGGGTCTACCCACATCCCTATGATACAGACTAGAGGAAAACCCCACTTGGGACTTTTAAGGGAAGACCAACTCCATAAGAGTAAACCAGGATTGTAATAAAATATACCATTTTTATTTAAGGTTTAGACTGCCCAAAAACTGGGCTTGACATCAACAAAAAGATACATACATGTACATACATGGGATGTCTAGTAGTTGCGACAAACATACAAAATACAAAAACAGTGATATTGATACAACCACCACTCTCTGTTTTGAAGAGAACAGAGGGCACATGACACGTTTCGAAAAAGTTCTTCCTCAGGGGTAAGTGGTCATATGATTAGCAATATCAAGAAAGAAGACAGTTGCGTCCAAAACTTATCAGTCTAAAAGCTTCCACAAAATTACAAAACAGGCTACCCTCTGTTCATCTGTATCCCCGTGGGACCACTGATAGATGAAAAGGGGGAGAGGAAGGGCAGAAAAATAGATAGTCCACCCTATTCCCATACAGTGCCCCGCTCGATTATCCTCAACAAAGAAAGTGACTTCCCTGGCAAGAAGCCAATCATATATTGGAATTCTGCACTTTTATAGGAAGGTATAGGATGACTCCAGTGAAAAAAAACAAAAAAAATGTCATGTGGTAACTGGGAAGGGTATTGCTATACTGTCTGGCAGTCCAGTAGGACGGTGATGTGTGTAAAGATCAATTCAAAACACTAGTTTTAGTGTCCAGATCTGCACTCATTGCAGTTGAACCACATCAACTGTCTGAAAATCCATGTTTATCTATTCACTGGAGTCATCATTGTGGTAGCAGGGCTACCACAATGATGACTCCAGTGAACAGATAGACATGGAATTATCAACATGGTCATACTAAATTATCCTAAACTGGCTCTACTGGGATTAGGCATGGATTCGTGACCTTACAAAATTCAAGTTTTACTAACCCACTTTTTCATAGCCGTGAGACTCTCCCTTGCTCGCGATTGGAAATCACCAGATGCACCATCCACTAGAGAAGTAAATCGATCCCTAAATGAACATGCCCAACTTAAATATGCTTTTGCCAGACAACACTTAGCACAAGACAAGTTTCTGTGCCAATGACAACACTGGTTGAATCACCCTCTCTGTACCGTACAACTTTAAATTCAAAATTCTACCACCTCATTATACTTATGTCAGCTCTCATTATTCCATAGAAGCCCTTTCCAACTCTCCCCCCTTTCAATTCCCCTGTTACTCATATACTACCTACATATAATTGTCTTGGGACTATGTGACTTTGAATTGTTGCTTGTTTACTTGACAAACTAATAAAGATATATTGAAACTAAACTAAATCAATAACATTCATAATAAAGAAGCAGTGTATTTCCTGCATAGCAACCTGTGTCACTTCTGGTATTGCCCAGCTCAAGAGTCAGTACATAATTTACACAGTGATAAAGTATGGGGTGGCAGGTAGTCAGTATCCTGCATTGCAAAACCAAGCTTCGAGTCTGTGCTGGTGGAAAAATAATCATCTTTGCTGGTATTCAGATATAAAGAGGGAAATAAGAGTACCTAATGGCACTACACGAGTAGTAATAGAGTTCATTAATATAGTTTGTTGGATGATTAGCAGCATAAGAAAACCCAGCGCATCCTTCCTCTTCCTTGGGGCTTCAAACAGATATAATCATTAAACTACCTTTCTGGAATCTATTACTACAATTATGGCTTTCTAACTCAATATGTACAGTATATCTGGGTCTTCCTCAGTACACCCTCTCCTGTTTGGGTGCATACAAAATACAAAAACAGTGATATTGATACAACCACCACTCTCTGTTTTGAAGAGAACAGAGGGAACATGACACGTTTCGAAAAAGTTCATCCTCAGGGGTAAGTGGTCATATGATTAGCAATATCATGAAGAAAGACAGTTGCATTCAAAACTTATCAGTCTAAAAGCATCCACAAAATTACAAAACAGGCTACCCGCTGTTCATCTGTTTCCCTGTGGGACCACTGATAGATGAAAAGGGGGAGAGGAAGGGCAAAAAAATAGATAGTCCACCCTATTCCCATACAGTGCCCCGCTTGATTATCCTCAACAAAGAAAGTGACTTCCCTGGCAAGAAACCAATCATATATTGGAATTCTGCACTTTTATAGGAAGGTATAGGATGACTCCAGTGAAAAACAGAAAAAATGTCATGTGGTAACTGGGAAGGGTATTGCTATACTGTCTCGCAGTCCAGTAGGACGATGATGTGTGTAAAGATCAATTCAAAACACTGGTTTTAGTATCCAGATCTGCACTCATTGCAGTTGTACCACATCAGCTGTCTGAAAATCCATGTTTATCTATTCACTGGAGTCATCATTGTGGTAGCAGGGCTAGCAGGGCTACCACAACGATGACTCCAGTGAATAGATAGACATGGAATTACCAACATTGTCATACTAAATGATTCTAAACTGGCTCTACTGGGATTAGGCATGGATTTGTGGCCTTACAAAATTCAGGTTTTACTAATCCACTTTTTGATAGCCGCAAGGCTCTCCCTTGCTCGCGATTGGAAATCACCAGATGCACCATCCACTAGAGAGGTAAATCGATCCCTAAATGAACATGCCCAACTTGAATATGCTTTTGCCAGAGCCCACTTAGCACAAGACAAATTTTTGCGCCAATGACAACACTGGTTGAATCACCCTCTCTATACTGTACAACTTTAAATTCAAAATTCTACCACCTCATTATACTCATGCCAGCTCTCATTATTCCATAGAAGCCCTTTCCAACTCTCCCCCCCTCTCAATTCCCCAGTTACTCATCTACTACCTACATATAATTGTCTTCGGGCTATTTGACTTTGAATTGTTGCTTGTTTACTTGACAAACTAATAAAGATGTATTGAACCTAAATGACATCAATAACATTCATAATAAAAAAGCAGTGTATTTCCTGCATAGCAACCTGTGTCACTTCTGGTATTGCCCAGCTCAAGAGTCAGTACATAATTTACACAGTGATAAAGTATGGGTTGGCAGGTAGTCAGTATCCTGCATTGCAAAACCAAGCTTCGAGTCTTTGCTGGTGGAAAAATAATCATCTTTGCTAGTATCCAAATATAAAGAGGGGAATAAGAGTAAGTAAGGGCACCACACCAGTAATAATAGAGTTCATTAATATAGTTTGTTGGATGATTAGCAGCATAAGAAAAGCCAGTGCATCCTTCCTCTTCCTTGGGGCTTCAAACAGATATAATCAATAAACGACCTTTCTGGAATCTATTACTACAAGTGTGGCTTTCTAACTCAATATTTACAGTATATCTGGGTCTTCCTCAGTACACCCTCTCATGTTTGGGGGTATTCTTGATGCATGGGAACAGCCTTGCCAAAGCAGTCCAGGTTAATAATAGAAAAGACAGACACTCATAATATCCATATTCTTGGTGATATGTTCCCTCTAATGCTATTCATTTATAGGGACTGTACTGGAGCTGTGGTCTTTTTCCATTCAATTGAGTACTTATGGTGACCATGTTTGTCTCCATTTGCAAAAGTTGCATTTGCAACCATTCACATGCATTATAGCTTGTGATGGCTGCCATTTGAAGTGAGTAGCAGGCACCCCGGCCATCATATATCACAAGTACTGGTAACATTTTCCTCAAATTTGTATCAAGCAACCAAATTTTGCACTTTTAGACAAGTAAATATTTTTTTGTGAACCCCTGATGACAATACCAGTTAAAATGGTTCTAAAGTCATAAGCCTCTATGCATTAAGATAAAATACCTTCAGTGTGCAGCAGCCCCTCTAATACTTACCTGAGCCCCATCTCGATCCAGCGATGTTGCACAAGAGTCATGGTTGTCTGGGACTCTACCTCATTGGCTAAGACAGCAGAGGAGCTACATTGGCTCCCGCTGCTGTCAATCAAAGTCAGTGAGCCAGTAAGAAGAGAGGAGGGGGGCCAACCACGTCTCCATGTCTGAATAGAGACACAGAGCAGCACCTCAGCTCAGGTGCCCCCATACTAAGCTGCTTCCTGTGGGGTCGTCGGCAGGAGGGAGGGGCCAGGAGCACCAATGAGTGACCCGAGAAGAGTAGAATCTGGGCTGTTCTGTGCAAAACTACTGCACAGAGCAGTTAAGTATAACATGTTTGTTATTTTTAAGTAAAAAAAAAATAGACTTTTTTTTTATAATTGTATATTTATTGTTTTTTTTTAACCCCTTCAGCACCAGAAGGATTTCCCACTTTAGGACCAAAGCACTTTTTGCGATTCGCACTGCGTCGCTTTAACTGACAATTGCGCAGTCATGCGCCGTTGTACCCAAACAAAATTGGTGTCCTTTTTTCCCACAAATAGAGCTTTCATTTAGTGGTATTTGATCACCTCTGTGTCACTTCTGATCACCGCAATAAACAAAAAAAGAGCGACAATTTTGAAAAAAAAACATATTTTTTACCCTTTGCTATAATACATATCTCAAAAAAATGAATTTATTCATCAGTTTTGGCCGATATATATTCTTCTACATATATGTGGTAAAAAAAATTTGTGATTCGCATTTATTGATTGGTTTGCGCAAAAGTTGCCGTGTTTACAAACCATGAAAATTAATTTATGGCGTTTTTACTATTTTTTTTTCTTACTAGTAATGGCGGTGACCTGCGATTTTTATCGGGACTGCGACATTGCAGCAGACATGTCGAACATTTTTATGGGACCATTGACATTTACACAGCGATCAGAGATTTAAATAGCCACTGATTACTGTATAAATGGCACTGGCAGGGAAGGGGTTAACCTGAAGGGGGCTATCAAGGGGTTAACTGTGTTCCCTACGTGTGTTCTAACTGTGAGGGGGCTCGGCTGTCAGGGGCATAAGAGATCTAACTGATCCCAGTGACAGGGATCAGTAGATTTCTTACATGCCACCTGACAGAGCGAGGAACCGCCGTGTTTACATTGGCGGTTCCCCACTTTTTTTCTGTGCCAGGCGGGAGAGTGTGGCGGGCACGAGAGCGCACCGCCTAGCCGCGCATGCGCGAGCCGCCATTTATGGACAGCGATTCACGCTATCCAGCCACTCTGCAGCAGTAAATGTACGCGAGCCATTCCGGAACCGATTAAAACAATACAAAAGGTAATCAAAAAATTATACTCAAAGAGTGTATCTCAACAAATAAAGACATACATGTAATATCACAGTGGAGTAAGATGTAACCAATCATCAAGAAAGCTTATGTCATTAACAAAAAGAAAATAGGAAATTGGGTTTATAGGCCCAAGGAGCCGACTGTGTGTACATAGGGGATATCTCATAATCCTTTTTTGGCTCCATGTTCAGGACAGTGAGGAAGAACATACCAATGAACTGTAACATTTCTATAAATCAGATAAATGTATAAAGAAAAGTGTACCAAGGATATTGACCACATGGTTATTATATGGGTAAAAGTAGGGGAAGGCACTGAAGTAAACTAATTAAGAGTGCAACAAAAACGAGGTGCAGTGGTGTGTCTGCAGATTCCTTAACCAATATGGAAAGGACCTGTAGCCCGTACAGGGAGGACATATACCAAAGCCAAGAAAAACTATGGCAAGAAAAAAGCAGTCCCAAGAGAGGGATAAAATGGCTATAATACGTCCCTATTGAAAACAGGTCAGTGCAGGATCAATATAATAAGTTTATTCAAGTTACAGGGTCTAAAACTACAATCAAAGAGAGCCCTCACGTGGTGGGGTGCTCAGTCATTGCCATACAAAAGGAGAAACGCAAAACAATGGGACCACGGACTGACATACAATGACTAACTATACAAATAAATGACGTCCAGACGCCAAAAGGACTAGAATACCTGGACCACCTTGTGGGAGAGTAACCATCTCCCTTTGGGGTGTAAGGTGGTACCAGTTATCTCAGTGCCTCAACAGTGTGACATCAGCAGCAATGTGCTGATGGGGCCCCATCAGGGGTGTATAGTGCCAAAGGTATTTTTGTGCACAGCACAACTGTAGGTCTGGGGGAAGAACCAAGTATAGAGAGACTATCGGATTGGATGTCTGTGCTAGTCCAGTCCCGATAATGTACCCATAGGTCACAGGAATGCGTGAGGTGGATGTGTGACTCCTATGTACAGGTGGAAATCCCGTGTGAGAAGAGTATGTTTCATCAGGTGTATTCAAATGTATGCTCAGGGTAAACCATCTTTATTGTCCAGTGGCCTGGGTAGTCTTGGTAGATAGTGTACCTCCGCCTGTCCAAGTGTGGACCGAAGCTAAAGCTCTGGAAGTTAATGGGGAGTACATAAGACGAGGGGCTGGTGATGAGAGTATTGTCTCAGGAGACCGGGACCAGAGGAGTGTAAGTCCTGGTGTAACAGTCAGGATGGATGTCAGTAAGATGGTCTTCCTAACCCAGGACAGTGCAGGTCTTTTCCAAAGTCTAGTATCTACTCCTCTGCATCAGCTTGGATAACAGCAGCGGCCACATGAATATAGTCCGTGAACCTGTGGTTGGTTCAGTCTTGTGGGGAGGGAGCATCACCTGGGATGCAGAGACTAGCAGGGTTATGGCGTGTCACCAAATTGTGAAGGCAGTCTTCAATAGGAACGTTGTGGTATACCACATGAGTAGTTCAAATGGACACAGCGGTCATCCGCTCACCTGCTCCACATGTCTCACTCCTCCTCCGCTGCATCAGCTGTGTGCTGTAGATCCATGTTCCTCCTCTAGCAGAGCCATTTGCCGTATGTCTCCCGTCCTACTTCCGCATCCTGGGCACTGGTCGGCGTCATGGCCGGAAATGGACGTCAATGCGTTTCGCAACGGATGTACGTAGCTTCGTCTGGACGTCTAGGGGAGTGTGTACAGGAGCTTCTTATTGCTGGTCTCCGCCCCGTGACACTCCGCCCCTTCAACATATATTTACATTTAGAAGCTGGCCACGTTCGTGTCTCCTATGGTGATGTTCACATAACATCTAACCATGTTAGTGGAGGTTCAATTAGTCATTTTTGGCTCAGGGACTGGATATAGACATTTGACTTTTTTTAAAAATAAAGAAGAGAATTTTTGTAGATAATCTCTCATTGGTCTACCAAGACAGTCCCTTTAATACTACAGCCATTATAAAGTTGAACTTTTTAGAACATAGAGATAGAGATTTCTGTTCGGTGTTGGCATCAAGTTGTTACCAATTATTGAACAGACTTATTGGAGTGAAAGATACAGTGGACATGATAGAGGACTGGGATTGCAAGGGACCATATATCTTAACAAGTGGGTACTTGCCTACTATGGTACCAGTAGGTACAATGATAGGTGGAACTATTAGACGGACCATGTTATTTGTGTTCCCCTCAATCTAGGGGGTGGTCCTCTTAAAGGCAGAGGGGTATAACCCTTATATATTGTGGGCGTAGCTCATAATATGAGTGGCTAAATATCAGCCATTCAAGGGGGTATCTTACTAGTGCAGAAAGACTTGAAGATTGAATTCCGTGTTCAATCCTATCGGCGCCAACAAATTTAACCACTTCCTTACTGGGCACTTAAACCCCCCTCCTGCCCGGACCAATTTTCAGTTTTCGGCGCTGTCGCTCTTTGAATGACAATTGCGAGGTCGTGCGACGTTGTACCCAAACAAAATTGGCGTCCTTTTTTCCCACAAATAGAGCTTTCTTTTGGTGGTATTCGATCCCCTCTGCGTCATTTCTGATCGCCGCTATAAACAAAAAAAGAGTGACAATTTTGAAAGAAAAACTAATTTTATTACTTTTTGCTATAATAAATATCCAAAAATAAAAAAACAAATTTATTCATCAGTTTTGGCCGATATATATTCTTCTACATATTTTTGGTAAAAAAAAATCGCAATCGGCGTTTATTGATTGGGTTGCGCAAAAGTTATAGCGACTACAAACTATGGACATTGATTTATGGCGTTTTTATTATTTTTTTTTTTACTGGTAATGGCGGCGATCTGTGATTTTTATCGGTACTGCGATATTGGGGCGGACATGTCGGACGTTTTTGACACTTTTTTGGGACCAATGACATTTATACAGCTATCAGAAATGTAAATATCCACTGATTACTGTATAAATGTCATTGGCAGTGAAGGGGTTAACCTGCAGGGGGCAGTGAAGGGGTTAACTATGTTCACTATGTGTGTTCTAACTGTGGGGGGGTGGGGTTGGCAGGGGCATGACAGATCTAACTGATCCCAGTGACAGGGATCAGTAGATCTGTCATGCCCCCCCTCACAGAATGGGGAACCGTCGTGTTTATATTGGCGGTTCCCCGTTCTGGCTCTCTGGAAGGAGATTGCGGGTCCGCCTGACCTGCGGGCACGCTCCCGAAGCGTGCGGCGGCACGTGCGCGCGCCGCTCGCGCCCACGGGAGTGCGCCCAGCACAAGCCAAATGGGAGGACGTTTTTAGAGCCGAGTTGTAGCCGTCATTCGGCTATGGCATGGATGGGAGGAGGTTAAATTGTATCTCCACAATTTTTCCTTCTGCATCAGTACTGTATCAAAGTCCCCTCTGCGGGGAGACATTTTGAGAATATATATTATCTTCACTCTCATCCCTTCCATATTGCCCCTATGATAGTTTGCAAAATGTCTTGCTAGTGGTTTTTCAGCATCCTTCTCTCTAATCTCTCTCATATGCTCTCCAATCCATACCCTCAACTGTCTTTTCGTTTTCCCTATATAGATTTTATTACAGGGGCAGGTAAGCATGTATACCACTCTATTGGTGGCACAATTGACCAAGTCTTTTATATAGAATTGTTTTTTGTGGCTCAAATCCCAGAACATGTCAGTTCTTTCTACATAAGGACAAATCTGACAATGGCCACAGGGGAACATTGCTTTGGATCGAGGAAAATTGGACAACCACGTGTTGTCAGAAGGCTTAGTATATTCTGATCTAGTTAATATGTCACCTAGGTTTTTGGCCCTTCTGGCCACCATATTTGGTCTCAGACCCACTATGGTGTCCATTCCAGGTGTGTTCGTTAAGATGTCCCAGTTTTTTCTAAGGACCTCCCTGACTTGGTCCCATTGTCCACCAAATTGAGTAATGATCCGTACGGGGTCCTGTGGACCACCGGCTGCATAATCATTTTTTCTCCTAGATTTGGGCTCCAGTAGAGTTTCTCTTTTTGTCATAGCTGCCTTTCTTTTAGCCCTCCTCAGTTGACTATGAGTATAGCCTCTCTCTCTAAATCTTTTATACAGATCCATTGATTCCTTTTTATAGGTTTTTGCACTTGAGCAGTTTCTTTTAATGCGTAGAAACTGTCCAATGGGGATACTATCTTTTTGACATTTGGGATGGTGGCTCTCTGCTCTCAGTAGTGTATTTGCTGATGTCTCCTTTCTATATGTGCGGGTAGCCAGAGAAGACCCTTCAATGCTTATTCGCAGGTCCAGGAATGAGATTTATTGCCTGTCATAGGTATATGTTAATCTGATGTTTCTATCTTTAACATTGAGGAGTTTGATAAATTCGGCTAGGTCCTCCTCCCTTCCCCTCCATACCATAAACACATCGTCGATGTACCTTAACCACGTCTGGGCGTGGTCCAGGTACATCGACGTGTGATATACTGTCTCTTCCTCCCAGCATCCCAAGTGGAGGCATGCATATGCAGGGGCCCATGGGGCTCCCATCGAGGTGCCTTCTATCTGTTGATAATTTTTGCCTAAGAATTGAAAGCAGTTATTATGTAAGGCAAAAGAGAGAAGGTCCACCAGGAACTCCTTTTGTGCTGCATTATTTGGATAGTGTTTTTCTAGATGGTCCTCAACTGCTCTTATTCCATCTTGGTGGGGGATTGACGTGTAAAGTGACTCCACGTCAATCCCCACCAGAAGAACTTCCCCCTGAATTTGGATTTTGGAAATTTCCTGCAGGACATGTCTGGTATCCTGCACAAATGATTCCAGTTTCGGAACCATATCTTTGATCATTGAGTCAAGGTATTTGCCTATCTTCTCAAGTGGTCCTTTTATAGTCGAAACCATTGGTCGTCCGGGGGGGATCAATTAGAGATTTATGGATCTTCGGTATTATGTAGAATATAGGTGTGTTATATTCATTAACCCACATATATTCAAATTCTTTCTTGTTTAGTAGACCTTCCTCCTTGGCGACTTCCTTCTAGGAAAGGGATGGGACCAATGGGACTTACTTTTTGAATTTAAGCGGTTCCTCCTTCCAGATGATTTGTTCTTTCTTAAACTTATATA
Source organism: Glandirana rugosa (assembly GCA_018402905.1). NCBI lineage: Eukaryota > Metazoa > Chordata > Amphibia > Anura > Ranidae > Glandirana > Glandirana rugosa. Next base: position 45,837 of record BLSH010163991.1, on the reverse strand, counting down.
CACCCAATTACTTATATTGTGTGGATATAAGATGTATTATGGCTTCTAGGTATTTAGAGATTAACTAGGGGGGGCCTGCTGGTTACCAAAGCTGATATTTTCCTGGTGAACTCTTCTATCCGTTTATGGAACTGAGTTACTAGTTTCTATACCAAGGCTTTGACCTTAGTAAACACGTCCTATGGTCTGTACAGGACGTCCTTTAAAGGTTTTAGGTTTAAGTCCCCCTTCAAGAAGACCACCCCTAACTGCACCTCAGTGAAATGTGCAGTTAGGGG
>BLSH010163987.1:3046-16934 GCA_018402905.1 Glandirana rugosa | reverse complement strand
CTATCCAAGGACGACGACGACACTCCGTGTCTAATTACAAGATTTAAGTAGAGTATCACGATATCCCTCTCCAAGGATAACGACCACACTCCCTGTCTAATTACAAGATTTTAGTAGAGTATCACGATATCCCTCTTCAACGACGACGACCACACTCCCTGTATAATAACAAGATTTTAGAGTATCACGATATTACTCTCCATGGACGACAACGACACTCCCTGTCTAATAAAAAGATTTTAGTAGAGTATGACCATATCCCTCTCCAAGGACGACGTCCACACTTCCTGTCTAATGACAAAAATTTTAGTAGAGTATCACGATATCTTTCTCCAAGGACGACAACGACACTCCCTGTCTAATAACAAGATTTTAGTATATAATCACGATATCCCTTCTGTCCCTCACAGCAGCTGCAGGAACCTCTCCCTGTACTAGTATGAGATGATTTTAGAACAATAATCTGTCCCTCACAGCAGCAGCAGGAACATCTCCCTATAGCACTAATATATGATTTTAGAACAATAATCTGTCCCTCACAGCAACAGCAGGAACCTCTTTCTATAGCACTATGAGATGATTTTAAAAACAGTAATCTGTCCTTCACACCTGCAGCAGGAACCTCTCCCTATACCAGTATGAGATGATTTTAGAAAAATAATCTGTCCCTCACAGCAACAGCAGGTACCTCTCATTATAGCACTATGAGATTTTAGAACAATAATATGTCCCTCACACCAGCAGCAGCAACTTCTCCCTATAGCACTATGAGATGATTTTAGAACATTAATCTGTCCCTCACACCAGCAATAGGAACCTCTCCCTATAGCACTATGAGATGAATTTAGAACATTAATCTGTGCCTCACAGCAGCAGCAGGAACCTATCACTATAGCACTATGAGATGATTTTAGACAAATAATCTGTCCCTCACACCTGCAGCAGGAACCTCTCCCTATAGCACTATGAGATTTTAGAACAATAATCTGTCCCTCACACCAGCAGCAGGAACCTCTCCCTATAGCACTATGAGATGAATTTAGAACACTAATCTGTGCCTCACAGCAGCAGCAGGAACCTATCACTATAGCACTATGAGATGATTTTAGACAAATAATCTGTCCCTCACACCTGCAGCATGAACCTCTCCCTATAGCAGTATGAGAAGATTTTAGAACAATAATTTGTCCCTCACAGCAACAAGAACCTCGTCCTATAGCACTAAATAGATGATTTTAGAACAATAATCTGTTCCTAAAACCAACAGCAGGAACCTCTCCCTATATCACTATGAGATGATTTTAGAACAGTAATCTGTCTCTCACAGCAGCAGCAGGAACCTCTCCCTGTAGCACTATGAGATGATTTTAGAACAATAATCTGTAACTCACAGCAGCAGCAGGAACATCTCACTATAGCACTATGAGATGATTTTAGAACAATAATCTGTCCCTCACAGCAGCTGCAGGAACCTCTCCCTGTACTAGTATGAGATGATTTTAGAACAATAATCTGTCCCTCACAGCAGCAGCAGGAACATCTCCCTATAGCACTAATATATGATTTTAGAACAATAATCTGTCCCTCACAGCAACAGCAGGAACCTCTTTCTATAGCACTATGAGTTGATTTTAGAACTGTAATCTGTCCTTCACACCTGCAGCAGGAACCTCTCCCTATATCACTATGAGATGATTTTGGAAAAATAATCTGTCCCTTACAGCAGCAGCAGGAACCTCTCCCTATATCACTATGAGATGATTTTAGAACAGTAATCTGTCCCTCACACTGGCGGCAGGAATGTCTTCCTATAACAGTATGATATGATTTTAGAATACAAATCTGTCCCTCACAGCTGCAGCAGGAACCTCTCCTTATACCAGTATGAGATGATTTTAGAACAATAATCTGTCCCTCACTCCAGCAGCAGGAACCTCTCCCTATAGCACAATGAGATGATTTTAGAACAATAATCTGTCCCTCACAGCAGCAGCAGCAACTTCTCCCTATAGCCCTATGAGATGATTTTAGAATAATAATCCGTCCCTCACACCAGCACTAGGAACCTCTCCCTATAGCACTATGAGATGATTTTAGAACACTAATCTGTCCCTCACAGCAGCAGCAGGAACCTCTCCCTATAGCACTATGAGATGATTTATAACAATAATCTGTCCCTCACACATACAGCACGAACCTCTCCCTATAGCACTATGAGTTGATTTTAGAACAATAATCTGTCCCACACAGCAGCAGCAGCAGGAACCTCTCCTTATAGCACTATGAGATAATTTTACAACAATAATCTGTCCCTCACAGCAGCAGCAGGAACCTCTCCCTATAGCACTATGAGATGATTTTAGAACAATATTCTGTCCCTCACACATGCAGCAGGAAGCTCTCATTATAGCACTTTGAGATGATTTTAGAACAATAATCTGTCCCTCACACCAGCAGCAGGAACCTCTCCCTATAGCACTATGAGATGATTTGAGAACAGTAATCCATCCCTCACAGCAGCAGCAGGAACCTCTCCCTATAGCACTATGAAATGATTTTAGAACAATAATCTGTCCCTCACAGCAGCAGCACGAACCTCTCCCTATAGCACTATGAGATTATATTAGAACAGTAATCTGTCCCTCTCACTGGCGGCAGGAATCTCTCCCTATATCAGTATGATATGATTTTAGAACACCAATCTGTCCCTCACACCTGCAGCAGGAACCTCTCCCTATAGCAGTATGAGATGATTTTAGAACAATAATCTGTCACTCACAGCAACAGCAGGAACCTCTCCCTATAGCACTATGAGATTTTATAACAATAATTTGTCCCTCACACCAGCAGCAGGAACCTATCCCTATAGCACTATGAGAGGATTTTAGAACAGTAATCTGTCACTTACGGCAGAAGCAGGAACCTCTCCCTATAGCACTATGAGATGATTTTAGAACAATAATCTGTCCCTCACAGCAGCAGCAGGTACCTCTCCCTATAGCACTATGAGATGATTTTAGAACAGTAATCTGTCCCTCACAGCAGCAGCAGCAACCTCTCCCTATAGCACTATGAGAAGATGTTAGAACAATAATTTGTCCCTCACATCAGCAGCATGAAACTCACCCTATAGCACTAAATAGATGATTTTAGAACAGTAATCTGTCCCTCACAGCAGAAGCAGGAACCTCTTCCTATAGAATAGTGAGATGATTTTAGAACAATAATCTGTCCCTCGCAGCAGCAGCAGGAACCTCTCCCTATAGCACTATGAGATTTTAGAACATTAATCTGTCCCTCACACCAGCAATAGGAACCTCTCCCTATAGCACTATGAGATGAATTTAGAACACTAATCTGTCCCTCACAGCAGCAGCAGGAACCTATCACTATAGCACTATGAGATGATTTTAGACAAATAATCTGTCCCTCACACCTGCAGCATGAACCTCTCACTATAGCACTATGAAATGATTTTGGAACAATAATCTGTCCCTCACAGCAGCTGCACGAACCTCTCCCTATAGCACTCTGAGATGATTTTAGAACAATAATCTGTCCCTCACACCAGCAGCAGGAACCTCTCCCTATAGCACTATGAGATGATTTGAGAACAGTAATCCATCCCTCACAGCAGCAGCAGCAACCTCTCCCTACAGCACTATGAGAAGATGTTAGAACAATAATTTGTCCCTCACATCAGCAGCATAAACCTCACCCTATAGCACTAAATAGATGATTTTAGAACAATAATCTGCCCCTCACAGCAGCAGCACAAACCTCTCCCTATAGCACTATGAGATGATTTTAGAACAATAATCTGTCCCTCACAGCAGCAGCAGAACCTCTTCCTATAGAATAGTGAGATAATTTTAGAACAATAATCTGTCCCTCACAGCAACAGCAGGAACCTCTCCCTATAGCACTATGAGATTTTAGAACAATAATCTGTCCCTCACACCAGCAGCAGGAACCTCTCCCTATAACACTTTGAGATGATTTTATAACAGTAATCTGTCACTCACGGCAGAAGCAGGAACCTCTCCCTATAGCACTATGAGAAGATTTTAGAACAATAATTTGTCCATCACAGCAACAAGAACCTAGTCCTATAGCACTAAATAGATGATTTTAGAACAATAATCTGTTCCTAAAACCAACAGCAGGAACCTCTCCCTATTGCACTATGAGATGATTTTAGAACAGTAATCTGTCTCTCACAGCAGTAGCAGGAACCTCTCCCTATAGCACTATGAGATGATTTTAGAACAATAATCTGTACCTCACAGCAGCAGCAGGGACCTCTCCCTATAGCACTATGAGATGATTTTAGAACAATAATCTGTACCTCACAGCAGCAGCAGGAACCTCTCCCTATAGCACTGTGAGATGATTTTAGAACAATAATCTGTCCCTCACAGCAGCAGCAGGAACATCTCACAATAGCACTATGAGATGATTTTAGAACAATAATCTGTCCCTCACAGCAGCAGCAGGAACATCTCCCTATAGCACTAAGATATGATTTTAGAACAATAATCTGTCCCTCACAGCAGCTGCAGGAACCTCTCCCTGTACCAGTATGAGATGATTTTAGAACAATAATCTGTCACTCACAGCAACAGCAGGAACCTCTCCCTATAGCACTATGAGATGATTTTGGAACAATAATCTGTCCCTTACTGCAGCAGCAGGAACCTCTCCCTATATCACTATGACATGATTTTAGAACAGTAATCTGTCCCTCACACTGGCGGCAGGAATGTCTCCCTATAGCAGTATGATATGATTTTAGAATACAAATCTGTCCCTCACAGCTGCAGCAGGAACCTCTCCTTATACCAGTATGAGATGATTTTAGAACAATAATCTGTCCCTCACTCCAGCAGCAGGAACCTCTCCCTATAACACTATGAGATGATTTTAGAACAGCAATCTGTCCCTCACAGCAGAAGCATGAACCTCTCCCTACAGCACAATGAGATGATTTTAGAACAATAATCTGTCCCTCACAGCGGCAGCAGCAACTTCTCCCTATAGCACTATGAGATGATTTTAGAGTAATAATATGTCCCTCACACCAGCACTAGGAACCTCTCCCTATAGCACTATGAGATGATTTTAGAACACTAATCTGTCCCTCACAGCAGCAGCAGGAACCTCTCCCTATAGCACTAAATAGATGATTTTAGAACAATAATCTGTCCCTCACACATGCAGCACGAACCTCTCCCTATAGCACTATGAGTTGACTTTAGAACAATAATCTGTCCCACACAGCAGCAGCAGGAATCTCACCTTATAGCACTATGAGATAATTTTACAACAATAATCTGTCCCTCACAGCAGCAGCAGGAACCTCTCCCTATAGCACTATGAGATGATTTTAGAACACTAATCTGTCCCTCACAGCAGCAGCAGGAACCTCTCCCTATAGCACTAAATAGATGATTTTAGAACAATAATCTGTCCCTCACACATGCAGCACGAACCTCTCCCTATAGCACTATGAGTTGACTTTAGAACAATAATCTGTCCCACACAGCAGCAGCAGGAATCTCACCTTATAGCACTATGAGATCATTTTACAACAATAATCTGTCCCTCACAGCAGCAGCAGGAACCTCTCCCTATAGCACTATGAGATGATTTTAGAACAATAATCTGTCCCTCACACATGCAGCACAAACCTCTCCCTATAGCACTATGAGTTGATTTTAGAACAATAATCTGTCCCTCACAGCAGCAGCAGGAACCTCTCATTATAGCACTCTGAGATGATTTTAGAACAATAATCTGTCCCTCACACCAGCAGCAGGAACCTCTCCCTATAGCACTATGAGATGATTTGAGAACAGTAATCCATCCCTCACAGCAGCAGAAGGAACCTCTCCCTATAGCACTATGAAATGATTTTAGAACAATAATCTGTCCCTCACAGCAGCGGCACAAACCTCTCCCTATAGCACTATGAGATTATATTAGAACAGTAATCTGTCCCTCACACTGGCGGCAGGAATCTCTCCCTATAGCAGTATGATATGATTTTAGAACACCAATCTGTCCCTCACGCCTGCTGCAGGAACCTCTCCCTATAGCAGTATGAGATGATTTTAGAACAATAATCTGTCACTCACAGCAACAGCAGGAACCTCTCCCTATAGCACTATGAGATTTTATAACAATAATCTGTCCCTCACACCAGCAGCAGGAACCTCTCCCTATAGCACTATGAGAAGATGTTAGAACAATAATTTGTCCCTCACATCAGCAGCATAAACCTCACTCTATAGCACTAAATAGATGATTTTAGAACAATAATCTGTCCCTCACAGCAGCAGCACACACCTCTCCCTATAGCACTATGAGATGATTTTAGAACAGTAATCTGTCCCTCACAGCAGAAGCAGGAACCTCTCAGTATAGCACTATGAGAAGATTTTAGAACAATAATCTGTACCTCACAGCAGCAGCAGGAACCTCTTCCTATAGAATAGTGAGATGATTTTAGAACAATAATCTGTCCCTCACAGCAGCAACAGGAACCTCTCCCTATAGCACAATGAGATTTTAGAACAATAATCTGTCCCTCACACCAGCAGAAGGAACCTCTCCCTATAGCACTGTGAGATGATTTTAGAACAGTAATCTGTCACTCACGGCAGCATCAGGAACCTCTCCCTATAGCACTATGAGATGATTTTAGAACAATAATCTGTCCCTCACAGCTGCAGCAGGAACCTCTCCCTATAGCACTATGAGATGATTTTAGAACAGTAATCTGTCCCTCACAGCAGCAGCAACCTCTTCCTATAGCACTATGAGAAGATTTTAGAACAATAATTTGTCCCTCACATAAGCAGCATGAACCTTGCCCTATAGCACTAAATAGATGATTTTAGAACAATAATCTGTCCCTCACAGCAGCAGCACAAACCTCTCCCTATAGCACTATGAGATGATTTTTGAACAGTAATCTGTCCCTCACAGCAGAAGCTGGAACCTCTCCCTATAGCACTATGAGATGATTTTAAAACAATAATCTGTCCCTCACAGCAGCAGCAGCAGCAACCTCTCCCTATAGCACCATGAGAAGATTTTAGAACAATAATTTGTCCCTCACATCAGCAGCAGGAACCTCTCCCTATAGCGCTATGAGATGATTTTAGAACAGTAATCTGTCCCTCACACCGGCGGCAGGAATCTCTCCCTATAGCAGTATGATATGATTTTAGAACACAATCTGTCCTTCACACCTGCAGCAGGAAACTCTCAGTATATCAGTATGAGATGATTTTAGAAAAATAATCTGTCACTCACAGCAACAGCAGGTACCTCTCCCTATAGCACTATAAGATTTTAGACCAATAATCTGTCCCTCACACCTGCAGCATGAAACTCTCCCTATAGCACTATGAGTTGATTTTAGAACAGTAATCTGTCCCACACAGCAGCAGCAGCAGCAACCTCTCCCTATAGCACTAAATAGATGATTTTAGAACAATGATCTGTCCCTCACAGGAGCAGCACAAACCTCTCCCTATATCCCTATGAGATGATTTTTGAACAGTAATCTGTCCCTCACAGCAGCAGCAGGAACCTCTCCTTATAGCACTATGAAATGATTTTAGAACAATAATCTGTCCCTCACAGCAGCGGCACAAACCTCTCCCTAGAGCACTATGAGATGATATTAGAACAGTAATCTGTCCCTCACACTGGCGGCAGGAATCTCTCCTTATAGCAGTATGATATGATTTTAGAACAATAATCTGTCACTCACAGCAACAGCAGGAACCTCTCTCTATAGCACTATGAGATTTTATAACAATAATCTGTCCCTCACACCAGCAGCAGGTACCTCTCACTATAGCACTATGAGATGATTTTGGAACAATAATCTGTCCCTCACAGCAGCAGCAGGAACCTATCACTATAGCACTATGAGATGATTTTAGAACAGTAATCTGTCCCTCACACTGGCGGCAGGAATCTCTCCCTATAGCAGTATGATATGATTTTAGAACACCAATCTGTCCCTCGCACCTACAGCAGGAACCACTCCTTATAGCACTATGAGATAATTTTAGAACAATAATCTGTCCCTCACAGCAGCAGCAGGAACCTCTTCCTATAGCACAGTGAGATGATTTTAGAACAATAATCTGTCCCTCACAGCAGCAGCAGGAACCTCTCATTATAGCACTATGAGATGATTTTAGAACAATAATCTGTCCCTCACACCAGCAGCAGGAACCTGTCCCTATAGCACTATGAGATGATTTGGGAACAATAATCTGTCCCTCACAGCAGCAGCAGCAGGAACCTCTCCCTATAGCACTATGAGATGATTTTAGAACAGTAATCTGTCCCTCACACTCGCGGCAGGAATCTCTCCCTATAGCAGTATGAAATGATTTTAGAACAATAATCTGTCCCTCACAGCAGCTGCACGAACCTCTCCCTATAGCACTATGAGATGATTTTGGAACAATAATCTGTCCCTCACAGCAGCAGCAGGAACCTCTCCCTATAGCACTATGAGATGATTTAAGAACACTAATCTGTCCCTCACAGCAGCAGCAGGAACCTATCACTATAGCACTATGAGATGATATTAGACCAATAATCTGTCCCTCACACCTGCATCATGAACCTCTCCCTATAGCAATATGAAATTATTTTAGAACAATATTCTGTCCCTCACAGCAGCTGCATGAACCTCTCCCTATAGCACTATGAGATGATTTTGGAACAATAATCTGTCCCTCACAGCAGCAGCAAGAACCTCTCCCTATAGCACTATGAGATGATTTTAGAACAGTAATCTGTCCCTCACACTGGCGGCAGGAATCTCTCCCTATAGCAGTATGATATGATTTTAGAACACCAATCTGTCCCTCACACCTGCAGCAGGAACCTCTCCCTATAGCAGTATGAGATGATTTTAGAACAGTAATCTGTCACTCACGGCAGAAGCAGGAACCTCTTCCTATAGCACTATGAGATGATTTTAGAACAGTAATCTGTCCCTCACAGCAGCAGCAGCAGCAACCTCTCCCTATAGCACTATGAGAAGATTTTAGAACAATAATTTGTCCCTCACAGCAGCAGCATGAACCTCTCCCTATAGCACTAAATAGATGATTTTAGAACAATAATCTGTCCCTCCCAGCAGCAGCATGAAGCTCTCTCTATAGCACTGTGAGATGATTTTAGAACAATAATCTCTCCCTCTCAGCAGCAGAAGGATCCTCTCACTATAGCACTATGAGATGATTTTAGAACAATAATCTGTCCCTCAAACCAGCAGCAGGAACCTCTCCCTATAGCACTATGAGATGATTTGAGAACAGTAAGCGGTCCCTCAAAGCAGCAGCAGGAACCTTTCCCTATAGCACAGTGAGATGATTTTAGAACAATAATCTGTCCCTCACAGCAGCAGCAGGAACCTCTTCCTATAGCACAGTGAAATGATTTTAGAACAATAATCTGTCCCTCACAGCAGCAGCAGGAACCTCTCATTATAGCACTATGAGATGATTTTAGAACAATAATCTGTCCCTCACACCAGCAGCAGGAACCTGTCCCTATAGCACTATGAGATGATTTGGGAACAATAATCTGTCCCTCACAGCAGCTGCACGAACCTCTCCCTATAGCACTATGAGATGATTTTGGAACAATAATCTGTCCCTCACAGCAGCAGCAGGAACCTCTCCCTATAGCACTATGAGATGATTTTAGAACAATAATCTGTCCCTCACAGCAGCAGCAGGAACCTATCACTATAGCACTATGAGATGATTTTAGACCAATAATCTGTCCCTCACAGCAGCAGCAAGAACCTCTCCCTATAGCACTATGAGATGATTTTAGAACAGTAATCTGTCCCTCACACTGGCGGCAGGAATCTCTCCCTATAGCAGTATGATATGATTTTAGAACACCAATCTGCCCCTCACACCTGCAGCAGGAACCTCTCCCTATAGCAGTATGAGATGATTTTAGAACAATAATCTGTCACTCACAGCAACAGCAGGAACCTCTCCCTACAGCACTATGAGATTTTAGAACAATAATCTGTCCCTCACACCAGCAGCAGGAACTTCTCCCTATAGCACTATGAGATGATTTTAGAACAGTAATGTGTCACTCACGGCAGAAGCAGGAACCTCTTCCTATAGCACTATGAGATGATTTTAGAACAATAATCTGTCCCTCACAGCAGCTGCACGAACCTCTCCCTATAGCACTATGAGATGATTTTAGAACAGTAATCTGTCTCTCATAGCAGCAGCAGCAACCTCTCCCTATATCACTATGAGATTATTTTAGACCAATAATCTGCCCCTCACACCTGCAGCATGAACCTCTCCCTATAGCACTATGAAATGATTTTAGAACTATAATCTGTGCCTCACAGCAGCTGCACGAACCTCTCCCTATAGCACTATGAGATGATTTTGGAACAATAATCTGTCCCTCACAGCAGCAGCAGGAATCTCTCCCTATAGCACAGTGAGATGATTTTAGAACAATAATCTGTCCCTTACAGCAACAGCAGGAACCTCTCCCTATAGCACTATGAGATCATTTTAGAACAATAATCTGTCCCTCACAGCAGCAGCAGGAACCTCTCCCTATAGCACTATGAGATGATTTTAGAACAGTAATCTGTCCCTCACACCGGCGGCAGGAATCTCTCCCTATAGCAGTATGATATGATTTTAGAACACCAATCTGTCCTTCACACCTGCAGCAGGAACCTCTCCCTATACCAGTATGAGATGGTTTTAGAAAAATAATCTGCCACTCACAGCAACAGCAGGTATCTCTCCCTATAGCACTATGAGATTTTAGAACTATATTCTGTCCCTCACACCAGTAGCAGCAGCTTTTACCTATAGCACAATGAGTTGATTTTAGAACAATAATCTGCCCCTCACACCAGTAATAGGAACCTCTCCCTATAGCACTATGAGATGATTTTAGAACAATAATCTGTCCCTCACAGCAGCAGCAGGAACCTATCACTATAGCACTATGAGATGATTATAGACCAATAATCTGTCCCTCACACCTGCAGCATGAACCTCTCCCAATAGCACTATGAAATGATTTTAGAACAATAATCTGTCCCTCACAGCAGCTGCACGAACCTCTCCCTATAGCACTGAGAGATGATTTTGGAACAATAATCTGTCCCTCACACCAGCAGCAGGAACCTCTCCCTATAGCACTATGAGATGATTTTAGAACAATAATCTGTCCCTCACAGCAGCAGCAGGAACCTCTCCCTATAGCACTATGAGATGATTTTAGAACAGTAATCTGTCCCTCACACCGGCGGCAGGAATCTCTCCCTATAGCAGTATGATATGATTTTAGAACACCAATCTGTCCTTCACACCTGCAGCAGGATCCTCTCCCTATACCAGTATGAGATGATTTTAGAAAAATAATCTGCAACTCACAGCAACAGCAGGTATCCCTCCCCATAGCACTATGAGATTTTAGAACAATATTCTGTCCCTCACACCAGTAGCAGCAACTTCTCCCTATAGCACAATGAGTTGATTTTAGAACACTAATCTGTCCCTCACACCTGCAGCATGAACCTCTCCCTATAGCACTATGAAATGTTTTTAGAACAATATTCTGTCCCTCACAGCAGCTGCACGAACCTCTCCCTATAGCACTATGAGATGATTTTGGAACAATAATCTGTCCCTCACACCTGCAGCAGGAACCTCTCCCTATACCAGTATGAGATGATTTTAGAAAAATAATCTGCCACTCACAGCAACAGCAGGTATCTCTCGATATAGCACTATGAGATTTTAGAACAATATTCTGTCCCTCACACCAGTAGCAGCAACTTCTCCCTATAGCACAATGAGTTGATTTTAGAACAATAATCTGTCCCTCACACCAGCAATAGGAACCTCTCCCTATAGCACTGTGAGATAATTTTAGAACAATAATCTCCCCCTCGCAGCAGCAGCAGGATCCTCTCACTATAGCACTATGAGATGATTTTAGACCAATAATCTGTCCCTAACACCTTTAGCATGAACCTCTCCCTATAGCACTATGAAACGATTTTAGAACAATAATCTGTCCCTCACAGCAGCTGCACGAACCTCTCCCTATAGCACTATGAGATGATTTTGGAACAATAATCTGTCCCTCACAGCAGCAGCATGAACCTCTCCCTATAGCACTATGAGATGATTTTAGAACAGTAATCTGTCCCTCACACTGGCGGCTGGAATCTCTCCCTATAGCAGTATGAAATGATTTTAGAACAATAATCTGTCCCTCACAGCAGCTGCACGAACCTCTCCCTATAGCACTGAGAGATGATTTTGGAACAATAATCTGTCCCTCACAGCAGCAGCAGGAACCTCTCCCTATAGCACTATGAGATGATTTTAGAACAATAATCTGTTCCTCACACCAGCAGCAGGAACCTCTCCCTATAGCACTATGAGATGATTTGAGAACAGTAATCTGTCCCTCACAGCAGCAGCAGGGACCTCTCCCTATAGCACTTTGAGATGATTTTAGAACAATAATCTGTCCCCCACAGCAGCAGCAGGAACCTCTCCCTATAGCACTATGAGATGATTTTAGAACAGTAATCTGTCCTTCACACCGGCGGCAGGAATCTCTCCCTATAGCAGTATGATATGATTTTAGAACACCAATCTGTTCTTCACACCTGCAGCAGGAACCTCTCCCTATACCAGTATGAGATGATTTTAGAAAAATAATCTGCAACTCACAGCAACAGCAGGTATCTCTCCCTATAGCACTATGAGATTTTAGAACAATATTCTGTCCCTCACATCAGTAGCAGCAACTTCTCCCTATAGCACAATGAGTTGATTTTAGAACAATAATCTGTCCCTCACACCAGCAATAGGAACCTCTCCCTATAGCACTATGAGATGATTTTAGAACAATAACCTGTCCCTCACAGCAGCAGCAGGAACCTATCACTATAGCACTATGAGATGATTTTAGACCAATAATCTGTCCCTCACACCTGCAGCATGAACCTCTCCCTATAGCACTATGAAATGATTTTAATACAATAATCTGTCCCTCACAGCAGCTGCACGAACCTCTCCCTATAGCACTATGAGATGATTTTGGAACAATAATCTGTCCCTCACACCTGCAGCAGGAACCTCTCCCTATACTAGTATGAGATGATTTTAGAAAAATAATCTGCCACTCACAGCAACAGCAGGTATCTCTCCCTATAGCACTATGAGATTTTAGAACAATATTCTGTCCCTCACACCAGTAGCAGCAACTTCTCCCTATAGCACAATGAGTTGATTTTAGAACAATAATCTGTCCCTCACACCAGCAATAGGAACCTCTTCCTATAGCACTATGAGATGATTTTAGAACACTAATCTGTCCCTCACAGCAGCAGCTGGAACCTATCACTATAGCACTATGAGATGATTTTAGACCAATAATCCGTCCCTCACACCTGCAGCATGAACCTCTCCCTATAGCAGTATGAAATGATTTTAGAACAATAATCTGTCCCTCACAGCAGCTGCACGAACCTCTCCCTATAGCACTATGAGATGATTTTGGAAAAATAATCTGTCCCTCAGAGCAGCAGCAGGAACCTCTCCCTATAGCACTATGAGATGATTTTAGAACACTAATCTGTCCCTCACAGCAGCAGCAGGAACCTATCACTATAGCACTATGAGATGATTTTAGACCAATAATCTGTCCCTCACACCTGCAGCATGAACCTCTCCCAATAGCACTATGAAATGATTTTAGAACAATAATCTGTCCCTCACAGCAGCAGCAGGAACCTCTAGCTCCCTGTCTAATAACCAGATTTTAG
>BLSH010163977.1:168451-190797 GCA_018402905.1 Glandirana rugosa | reverse complement strand
AGTTATAGAGGTTGATCGCCTTTGATGTTCAGCTGGCAGTCGGTTATTATTATGTTATAATAATTTAATTGATTTTTCTCTTACTGGCAGCGCTGATTGCATTTTATACATATGTCATAGTGAGACATAAGATAGGGAACTCCCTTCCACACACCCAGACAATTGAGTGATAAGTGTTTATGTTTGTGAACAACCTTCAAGTGATAAGGGTTTATTTTATTCATGCAACTAGTATGTGTTAAGTAGCTTTATTGATGTTTCTAGCGACTGTTAGGGTGCACCGCGCTCCTCGGAAAAGGTGGTTCGCCTGCCTGGGATCTTGCAAATGCCAGTAGACAGCTTGACAGAGTCAGCGTATTTTTGAGTGTGACAACTTTAGGTCTTGAGAGAGACGCCTGGCTGGTTGATCACCCAAGCCAGTGAGTAGTTACGCTCTCAGAAATACATAAGGCCTGCTCGTATGTGTTTTTTTTCCCTTCTAAGATGGATTCCTTAGATAGAGGGTCTCACATTTATCCATAGTATCATTTAGGGTGTTAAGAAACGATATACTTATACAGAAATTATGGAAGGAAAGGGTTTTTGCCATGAAAGCTAAAATTAAAGAATTAACTAAAACGAGAAAGCAAAAAGATAAGATAAAGTGCTGAAGAGAATAACCAAGAAAGTTGCTGAAAATAAGAAGAGAAATTAGAGATGAGGAAAGTCTTTTTAAGACAGACAGTTGAGAGGTCTATATCACTCCCTTTTGAGCAGGAGAGAGTTAATTCTCTCTCCTTTGATTGGGAAGAGTCACAGGAGAATGGGGAAAATGTACAGTTAATAAAATATTCAGAATTTGCTCAATTTTTGAAGGATACAATGAGTTTGAAGGAAAAGCGGAAGTATAGAATACAAAATAAAACGAATACCCTTTTCAATACAATAAGGGTTTCCTTGCCCAGTATGAAAAAATATTTTGATATATTAGAAAAAAAAAAAAGTCCACATTTACAAATGTACCCCATGCTAATACATCCATAACCCCAGGGTTGATGAGTATTTCTATAAATTAATGCAAATGCTAGTTAGGAAATACTGAATGTTTCTCTTCAGTTAATGACGCCAAAGTCAAGAACAAGTCAAGAAGCTTTTATTGTCATTTCAACCATATATAGCTGATGCAGTACATAGTGTAAATGAAACAACGGTCCTCCAGAACCCAGGTGCTACATACAACATCCTAAACAACAGTCACAGAGACAGACAAACACAGAACCAGTAGAAAGGTCCTCACCACATAAAGTGCATGTGTGCAAGTGGTGCAAACAGTGCAGAAAGACACACAAGACAGTGCAGGACAGCACAGGACAGTGTGGAACAATACACAAAGCACAAAATAGCTCCGCCAGTAAATATGTCCTAACCAGATAAGGTGCACAGTAGAAGAAAATGTAAAGAATACTATTCCAGATTAAAACCTACAGCAGCAACAAAGGTAAAGTGAACAGTGACAGGAAAAATTGTGGACAGAATATTTATGCGAAATAGCAAATGGCAGTGATCCTGGAAGATGTGCAAAAAAAACAGCATGTAAGCATGTAGATCCCTACCTTCACTTTTAGAAGAGCGAGATCTCTAAAAGATACCCTCACTTGCAGCAAATTCAAAATTGATGGCAATAAGGACCCCTGTAAAAGACCTGGAACCTTTAAATGTGGGGGCTGCAATTTTTGCCGGTTCATTGATACCTTCTCCACTGCTTTACCCAATGGAGAACTGTATAGACCAAAGCATTTTGCCAACTGTAACACAAAAGGGGTTATTTATCTTCTCCTTTGTGATTGCTCAGCTTTTTATGTTGGCAAGACCATTAATGAGTTTCAGATATGTGCTCATAGACAATGTGACTATGAAGAAATGCATTAGCGATCTGCCTCTGGGGAAGCATGTAATTGTGCAACATAATGGCCTCTTTCCAAAAGTGTCATTTTTGATTCTGGATAGAGTCCATATGGGCAGAAGGGGAGGGAATTTCAATAAAATCCTCCTACAAAAAGAACAGAAGTGGATTTTTCGCTTACAGGCCACAGTCTACCCAGGCCTTAATGAGGCCATTTCCTATAAACCTTTTTTGGAAGGGTTCACCTCTGGTGGTCCAGAGTTGGATTAGTGGCTTTGCCCTCGTCACTGGTGAAGCACATCTGGAGACCAGATATAGATATCGCATACAACATATATATAAATAATTTTTTTTTCCTCCCCCCTCCCTTCCTCCTATACGAGTCTCCAGCCTTACCTATTGTCTTTCCAATCCCAATGTCCGATTTGAGGGCTATGACTGCTTTACTGATGGCCATTCAAAAACCAATTGAGTGGTACTTACTCTTGATTTATGTTAGCTTTTTGACTGCTCCATGGAGGGCTAATCAAATACCTATTACTGATACTTGCTTTGGGTTTGTGCCAGGTTTTGGTTCTGTTTTTGGAGTTTACAATCAGTGGTGGGTTTGGGTTTTTTCTTTTTCTATTCTATTTTATTTTATTCACTTATCTATGTATATTCATCTTCAATTTACTTCTATTTCATTCGATTTCAATTTAATTCAATTTTACTTCTTTTTGTTATTCATTTTACTTTTTATTTTATTTTCTCCTCATCATTACCATTCATCTTTTGCTTCATTCATCCTTATTTCATATTTACAGTTCATCTACAGCATTCGCTGTTTCCTATTGGGTTTATTTTTTCTATCTAATCTGTGGTAGATTTGGCCGTTTGCCTGCCTATCGGTTGTTGCCCACTAGATAGTGCTAGTGCAGGCTGTTTTTCAACGTGCTGGTATTTCCCTTCATTGCTGCCATGGTATCGTGTGGCGTCTTGACGTTCGGCTTGCGTTCTATGTTTCGGCCTCTATGCAAGCCGTGGCGCCCAAGGCACAACGTCACTTCCGCCCCTTTCCGTGCCTGGACTTCTAGGTGGCCTGTCGGAACGTGTACACACCCCTCTTGCCTTGGTATGTGCACCTCCGATTGGCCCTCCGGGTCTCCTGCAGGGTTTATAAGGCTGGCGCATACTTGCATGCCATTCAGGCACTCTGCGTGGGGGCTGGCTACAGGACGGTGGCATCAATACTTACCAACCATTGGCATGTTTGCTAGTTGTGCTTTTTCAATCTTTCTACCAGCATACCAGCTAGTACTGATAGGCTTTTAATCTGGTACCCTTTTGACAATTATTGTTTCAGACATTTGGCTACTCCGCATGGGTTTGGGGTGTGCTGCCCAGCCTTTCGTTTTGGCTCCCCTTTTGGGGTATCTGTGGTCTATTACGAGCCACAGGATCTAGCTCTGGCTATATTCCTGATGGGTATGTCTCTGCTTTTCTCTTCTTCCGTTCTGAATATGTGTATGTTTCAATTGGTCGGGTCCCCATTGAGTAATTTCATTTTTTGTATCTATTCAGCTTTATAACCTATCGTTATTTGTCCACCTGGAACCGCCCCTGCTTCCAACTTTTTGATTAAATTGGAATTGTGTTACACTGATCCACTGGCCGAGTCTCTCTGCCCTCTGTCCATTGTTTCTCCGGTATGTATAGATGAACAGGCTCAATTCTACTATGTTTTGTTGATACAGGATACCATACCTGCTTTTTTTATTAAATGAAATATTTCTCTCTAGATACTCTGCCAGCCCTTTTTTCCTAATCGGCTGTGGTTATCTACTAGTTTGTCTGCTGGTAAGTTGTTTTTTTTTTTTTTCCTTCTCCACCACTGAATAAATCAAATTACATCTTTTCAGACCCGTGGCACACTCCTATGGCTCGATTTTGAGTTATAGGGCTTATCCTCTACCATTTCTTCCATTGAGAAGGTTCCAGAGTATTCATTCTGACTGGGTCAGTATTATGGAATATCATGCATATGTGGGACTTGAGAATGTGATTCCTTGCATACATTTTGGTTGTCTATATCATGTATTGTTTTTTTATTTTCTGTTATATAGATGTATTGTTTTTAAACACAATGACCACTCACCCCTGAGGAAGATTTCCACTAACATTGAAAACGCGTTGGGTCCTTTTCTGCCTTCTCCCTGGCAGATTGGTGGTCTTTTTTTAATTTGTTATTGTGTTCCATTTGTATGCGCATCAGCATTTCCTGTTGTCCTGCTGCATGTCATGTGTATACCTGTTTTTTATCCAATTGTGCTTTGTATGTAATAAAAATTTCGGTATTTTTGTATATACATGTACTCTTTTTCTTGAGGAGTTGGTCTTCCCATTTAAAGTCCCGAGGGGGTTTCTTCTCTTTGGTTGACATAGTCAAATGTTAGGGATGGGGATAGACTGCCTTCCACCTCTTTCAGTTTTTTGTTCCATAATTTACATAATTGTGTGTGGTCATCCACAATGCTGTGTGCTTTGCGGATGCTGTGTGTGGTGTAAATGTGCATGATAGAGGGGAGAGAGACTCCGATGATCTTCTCAGCTGTCTTCACTATCCTCTGTAGGGTCTTGCGATCCGAGACGGTGCAATTTCCAAACCAGGCAGTGATGCAGCTGCTCAGTATGCTCTCAATGGTCCCTCTGTAGAACATGGTCAGAATGGGGGGAGGGAGGCGAGCTCTCCTCAGCCTTCTCAGAAAGTAAAGACGTTGCTGGGCTTTTTTGGTGATGGAGCTGGTGTTGAGTGACCAGGTGAAATTGTCCGCCAAGTGAACACCAAGGAATTTGGTGCTCTTGACGATCTCCTCCAAGGATCCCCCGATGATCAGTGGAGAATGGTCGCACTGTGTTCTCCTGAAGTCAACAACCTTCTCTTTAGTTTTGTCGATGTTCAGAGACAGGTTGTTGGCTCCACACCAGGCTATTAACCGTTTCACCTCCTCTCTGTATGCTAACTCGTCGTTCTTGCCGATGAGGCCCACCACGGTTGTGTCATCGGCGAACTTGATGATGTGATTCGAGCTGTGCATTGCTACACAGTCGTGGGGCTGTTTTTGAAGAGCTTCAAGGGACTAGAGCCCCTTTACAATTCTCTATCGGGGGGAGATCTGAAGGGAGTACAAATGGAGATACAGGAATCTGTGTAGACAATCATAACTGGATAGGTACCGTTACCTTGTTACACGACTGGGCTAACCTTTACTTAAGTGTACTGGTAATAGGGAGAGAAATGATAGGGATTCAATGTGTTCATTAATTTGCATTATGCTTTTATCACTTGTTAAGACTTTGCAGATTCCAATAACTATTTGTAAGTTTATGAAATGTGATTGGCTCATATTATTGAGCCCATTCCCAATGCACAGTTTAATTTGAATGCTTTATGAGAAACGTGATGTCACTACTAAATTACATGTATTTAATAATACCACCATTCCTCTGCGGAGGAACCTGATCAGATGGATTTAAATCTTAAGAATGTTGCAAATGCAAATTATTAGGAAAATTAAGTTTAGAATAATGTTTTAATGTAGGTGTAGTTACGCCTTAAAATAATGTTTTTATTTTTTAATATATTTTGTGAAATTGAGAAGTTAGCTTGGCTCAGTTTATATACTGTTTATGTAACTGCTTAAAGTGATAACTGCTTATGTGTACACATGAAAATGGTAACTTGTTAAGAGTTGTTAATGGGACCCTAAGGATCCCAGATGAGAAGCTTGAGACAATCCGGGAATTTCTGATATTCAGCTGGCTGAAGTAAGCATTTGCTTACATTTGAATTATCAGACTTTCTTGATTGGTAAAGCATTTTTGGGACAAACTGTGCCTATTTTATTCTCCTTATTCTAACAGTGTTAAATAAGGTTTATATGTTATGTTGCCACTGTCTACTGTCCATCGGAGTGTTCTAGATGAAGAAAAAAAAAGAAAGAATGGTGCTGCTCACAAGTTGTATGATGCACACATCTGCTGTAATAGTAGTGTAGAGGCAAGAGGATATAGGTACATGTCAAGTATGAACCAGAGCTGCAGTTCAGCCTATACTGAGCCCCTAGATAAGGGGTTAGAGTGGACAGGGACCCACTATGGGTACCAAGGTCCACAGGGACTAAAAAATGATGCATATTAAATAATTAGAGAAAGAGCTATGTGAGCACGATGGATCAAAGGTGACATGAAAATACTAGACACAAAGGGAAGCGTTAAGTAGTTTATTTGAATTTTGGTTCAAGCACTACTTCTAATAGGTCTAAAACATGAGAAAGAGCCTAAACAGAGAAATGAGGGTGGAAGTATATAGGAATCACATTTTTAGCCTTGGTCCAAACAGATATGTTATATGTTATCAGAGAAGGAAGATTAGAAATAGGTTTTGTACAAATGGGAAAAACGTAATCTATTTAAAGAGATAATTGTGTATGCGTGTAAAAGCTGGCACTCTTAGTCATACAGGTCGTGTCTATGTCATGTATATACAGATACATTAATAGTCCATTGTCTCTTAAACCAGAAAATGGTATCTGTAGCAGCACTTCCTCATGCTCTTTTAATGTGACAGCTGATTGCAACAGTGAAATAAACACCATGAGGAATGAGTGTGAAAAGTCAGGATAGAAGGGACAACAGTTCTCCGGTAATGTTCGTGCGCCACACACCTCCAAACTACACCATGTGGGACACTCCCCCAGGACCTGCACTTACCGAATAACGGTAAAAAAACGCCTTTGGGTCACACCAGAAAATACTCCTCCCAGATACACCATACACAGTGTTCAGTCACGAATGGGCATGCAAGAAAAAAAAAAGAAGCTAGACACGGCATAATAACATCTCAGTTTATTCAAACAACCCCCACTCCATAAAAAAGTAACTACCAAAGCACTACAGACTGGTGTGAAGGCTATAGGGCCGGATATCAGCGCTCCAGGATGACCATGCAATATACTAAGTATGTGATAAATATACCCACCCATCCAATCAGGGATATACCTGATTAAGTGGTACCAATCACAAACTAAACACCAAATGTAAAAAAATTATTACGAAAACACAGCAGCAGTCGCTATTAATAAATAAAATGTCCAAAACAACACAACAGTTGCTAATACAAAAGTACCGTGCATAGCAGTGCTAATCAATTTAAATACAAGTCCATATGAAAAAATAGATGGAGTAATTCTGTCAATGTAGTCCACCGTCACCACACCTCGTGAGAAAGCAAGGGGTTCCCCCCCCTATGTGGAAAGACTCACCAGCAGGTGGCCAATTATGAGCCCAGCAACAATGTAACACAAGGATGCTAGTATCCACCACTCCTTCACTCAGTATGATTGATCAGGTTGATGCAAATAGGAGAGCTAATACCGTCCTATGCAGACTAGATAGTTCCTTAAAAGAACAAATCACTCACAGTGCATTACCTTGAGGCAAATTAATATTGTGTTCTTTAAAAATCCCCCCTTTAGGAGATACACTTACAAGATAAAAACAAAAATCCAACGCAAATGCTCTGTAGCATGACAAGAATGCAAACAGCGTCGGACGAGTCCGTCTCACCACTCGTAACTTGTATCGGGGGTGCTCCCGGGAATGAACCATCCAAACTGAATCTGACTGACAGCCGCGTGGTCACCTGCTGACGCACTTCGTCTGGGGACGTGACCACCCGGCACGGCATCGTCATTATATGCATGGCAGCAAGCAGGGGAGTTAACCCTTACTGCACATGGTCAACTGAAACAGCGCATCAACCATTACTGCCAAGGAACCACCAGCTGCTGTGGACATAGCGTCCCAACCAAATCATCCCTACATAAACAACGCATAATCAGGACTACATAAAGAGGAGCTATTCACCAGTACTAATCGGAGATTGCTCTAATGGTGGTGATAGTATGATAAACTACTGCCTGCAGCTTCACATGAGCTACGTGAATGTAAAACCCTAACCAGTTTACAGGTAAGAAGCTATAAAATCGGTCATACGACCAGATCTTCCCATATATGTGTGTTCTAACACTAGAATGTGCCGAAAACATGTCCAGCAGCTGGTGAATCCTTATAAACATAAAAACTTCTTCGCTAATATGTTAAACATCATATAAAAAATATATTATAAGCATACAAATATGAATATAAATTATAAAAACATACATTGTATAGCATATTGCATGTGCACTACTTAAAATAGACAGACACTGATGCTAGAAGTAGCTAAAGGAGTCTACAGCTAAATACCCTTGTGCCATAGATAAATCCTTAACGTTAAGCTGCAACCAGCAGCGTCCCATCACCATATAATATGACTAAAAAAATATAGCATTAAAAACGGTCTTATAAACCAATCACTATAGCAGATCACAAAAATAGGAAACCCAATTAATATATATATATATATATATATATATATATATATATATATATATATATCGTTCGACCACAACTTGGACACTATGTCCTACATTCTGGGCCTATTCATAGAACTAATTGCAACACCAGGCCTATGAGTTGCTAATAAAGCAATTCAAGTCGAGCTCAACGTTCAAGCCTCTGGGTTGGAGCGAATCGGTGAGGTAAATCCACTTAGTCTCGCATTTAGAGATCTCCTTGAATTTATTTGCTCCCCTCCAGTTTGCAGCTAGTTTTTCAATTCCCCAAAATTTCAGCCCATCAGGGTCCCTATTATGTTTGAGGTGGAAATGTAATGAGACACTATGGTCCTTGTACCCCATTTTGATATTATTGATATGTTCGGACACGCTTTTTCCCAGTTTTCCTTTTTGTGCGACCAATGTAGAGGAGATTACATGGACATTGCAACGCGTACACGACCTACGTCGTGTTACACGTGATAAAGTCCTTAATAGAAAATTGCCTACTATTTGAGGTGGCAAAAAAAACGAATAAAATTACATAGATTAGTGTGCACCTGACTACACGCTAAACATCTGCGTCAGGCAAAAAAACCTTTTCTGTCCCAAAACATAAGGGGCAGGGTAAGAGGGTCAATGACCACCTTAACTAAACTGTCAGCAAAAGAGGGGCCTTTCTATACACAAAAACCAGATCCGTAGATATTTTGTCCTTCAAGATTTTATCAAGACTCAGAATGGATCAGTATTTTTTGAAAATAGCTTCTACCTCACAGGATTTGAGCATGAAAGTTGCTAAAAAAAACCCCATTCATGTTTATTGTCATTTAACCATACAGAATTGTCCCTCGGTACTAGTGCCACCTCATCCATCACACGGGCAAGGTCAGCTGGCTTATAGCCCTTATCTAGGAACTGTTTTTTTATTACACCTGCTTGTTGTATGAAATCCACATCACTGGAACAATTTCTACACTCTCTCTCTCTTCAGCCAGACCGGATGGTGACCACTCTGAATGGCTAAATAGCTATTCCGGTCAGTTGGCTTGAAGAACACCTTAGTGGTCAGCTCATTGTTCCTCAATATCACCGTGAGATCCAAGTAATCAACTTGGTCTTTTTCCTACAAACGGGATTCTAACCTGATGTTATTGGTTTTATTATTAAGTTCTTGAAGGAACTATACCAATGAATTCTCCGTGCCCTTCTATATAAAGAATAGATCATCAACGTATCTTTTATAGAACACCAGCTCCTTGATCGATCTTGCATAAATCGTCCTATCTTCCCACTCACTCATGAAGAGGTTGGCGAGGCTGGACGCCCATAGCCACGCCCCTCTTCTGAGTGTGGAAGCTACCCCCATACCAGAAATAATTGTGCGTGAGGCAAAAATCCAGCATCATGCCCAAGAATCTCTTCTGTATGTCAGGGAGGTCCTCACGTCTGCTGAAAGCCCAATTGAGTGCCAGGAGTGCATCTTCATGTTGGATTATCGTATACAGCGATGAAACATCAGCTGTAATGAGAAACACTTCCTGGTTCCCCGCTTTGGTAGAGATTACACTGTCTTTCAAAAATTTGGCAAGATACTCGCCTACCCTGGCGGTTACCGACCCTATGCTATTAACAATGGGCCAACCAGGGGGACGTATAGCATCTTTATGCACTTTGGGCAGCGTATATATTGTGGGTATCCTATTAAAGCTCGGACACAGGTATTTTTTCTCTTTTTTGTTCAACACCTGAGTCTGATATCCATATTCAACCAACTTACTCAAATCATTACAGTAGGCCACAGTTGGGTCCTTCCTTAGCTGTCCGTATGTATCAGCGTCTCCCAACATTTCAATCAACTGGGTATGATGGATGTCCCTTGATTAAGAGGACAACCCCTCCTCCCTTATCAGCAGGTCGCATTATGATCTCTTTCCTTCTCTCCAGGGATTTAATCCCATCAATATTATATTGAGGGTTCAAGTTTTTTCTAAGGGTAATTTCATCAAGATCCTCAATACTAGCTTCCTGAATGTTTCTACATAGTGGTTTGAAGACAGAGGTGGGTTGAAGAGAGACCTATTGTGAAGCCCACTATCCACCCCCACCTGTGCTTCAATATTTCTATTGGATGATCCATCATTTAGACCCAAAAAATATTTCTTCATATTGATCTGACATATTTGTGTAAACACTAAACTTATTAATGGGCCTTTTGATTGCACATTTTAAACCGGCATTAAGTATGTTCATCTCCTTTTTGGAGAGATAAACCTGAGCTAGTTTATAAATGCCCTCTATTCGGTGTCCCTTCTTTTGCTGTATACGTCTCCTGGCTCTACATCCTCTTGATCTCGCGATCATCCGGGGCTGGGTTGCTCGCCAGGATGGAGGGTTCCACCACGGCTGTTCTGGTGGTGCATATTGTGGTCGAGGGATCTGGTCTCTCGTGATTACCCTTCCCCTGCCTCTGCCCCTCCCTCTCCATAAAAAAGCCCTCTCTCTCCTAGGGGTCTGATTATTCCCATATTGGGCAATGGGATTGTATCGATTACTGACTGGGACTGAATAGGGACCCTCCCATCCATACAATTGGGCTGAATCCTACTAGCACCTGTCCCATAATTATAGTCCCTCTGAGGGATAACTGGTTGTGACTGCCCATTAACCACATGAGCTGCAACAGCATTTTTTATACTGCCTCTCACTGGGCCACCTGCTGGTGAGTCTTTCCATATAGGGGGGGGCCCCCACTCCATACTACATTTACAAGTTTTGCAATAAAACACGCATAAAATCATAAGGGTACTGCGTCATATCACCGTCTCCGGCTTCTCTCACATACCTCATTTCATGTCAATCAAACTTCATTTTCATTTCATGCCAAAAAAATCAGTCAGGCATATCCACTGAGTTTTTTGTTTAGAGAGTTCTCTAACCAAGTTAGAGCCTCACCATGCTGGTTTAATCCTATCCACACCCCAAAATTTTAATCCAGAGGGGTCCTGGTGGTGATGTAATTTAAAATGAAGGGAAACATTATGATCCTTAAACCCCAGTTTAATATTCGTAATATGTTCGGATATCCTTTAAGTGATCGCTCTCCAAAAACTGGAGAAAATAGATAAAGAGACCCAAAAAAAGAAAATTAAAAAATTCCATCGAGATTTAACGGATTTTAATACCAAAGCCATTTATAGATGGCAACAGAACCAATCACTCTTGGAAATCAATTCTAAGAGGCCAAAACAATATAATGCCCCCATAACTCCCAACCAGCCCACCCAGCTGGGGGTGGGTGATAGGAGGGCCTTCACACCCAAAGGGAATTCCCGGTCGCATAAGGGGGCGGTGGACTTAAAGGTCGAGGTAATTTGGGTGGGGGACAAGGAGGACCACAAACCCCTGTGGTGCGTGGAACTGATTATCATCCCCACTTCCAATTGATTTAACCTTCTTAGTGAGGATAGGGGGTCTTACGACCCACAAACCTCACAGCACCAATATTTTTTAGGGAGAGGTCGGGGTCAATGGGGGAGAGGCAGAGACTGGCCCTTCAGGAGGGGGGAGGCCCCCCCATATGGGATGGATTCTTGGTACCACCAGGGCTCCCAGGCCAACTGGAACCATCAGGGGTCTCAATGGCAGACACGCCCTTCCCTGGAATCAGAATGTGTACAACCCACCAAGCCCAGCCGAGAGGGGAGAAGGAGGGGTTGTAGGGCAGGACTTAAGGAGGCATTAATAATCTCACCAATATTAAACGAACCCTGAAAAACGAATATTTTGAATTTGGGATTGAAATGTGGTCTTAAAAAGCCCATTAATAAGATTAATGTTTACGTCAACATTCATAAATATATGAGGAAACTCAAGTATGAGAGGAGATAGACAAAGAAGGTCTATATTGGTTATGGGAATGTTTGAGGTGCTAACACAGCTAGTAAGACAACAAAAATAAAATCAATTATATTTAATAATGATCAGTTAAAAGTACAAGAAGTGACACATAGTTGATTAAAATCATTGATCAAACATGCTGGCACAACCATAAACATCATGATGCAGAGAGTTTACATTACTACAGAGAGATGAAGTCCTGACATGTTTCGCCGTGTTCCAGCTTCTTCAGGGATATAATTAACTTGGTGCTGCATTCCATATCTAGGTGATCATACACAGGTTTCCAACATCCCTTACAAGCATGAATGAAAAGGCACAAACCCCCCAAAATACATGGGACTTTGGCAGAAACCAAACTCCTCAAGGAGCAAAGATCAAAACAAATGTAAATGAGAAAGATTTATTGAATGAAGTTAAAATTACATTGATCAGGCCTACACAAATATGTCTGCCATCAGAGGGGATAACATTGGTGTATAGTACCCAACGCTAACATGGGTAAAGATTACAATGTGAAAGACAAACACAAAATACAGAAATTTAAAATACAATGAAACAAAAGACCACTTGCATCGCCACTAAGTGGCGGGAAAGTCCAACGCGTTTCGATAGTTCTTCAGGGGATAAGTGGTCACAATAAACACCTCTATATATAATGGAAAAGAAAAATATAAGAGGACATTCACAATGTTATCACTGATAATCAACAGATTTATAACACATTTGATAGATCCATACTAACCAGCTATATGAAGCAGCAACTAGAGACGGGTATGGAGGTCGATCAGTCAGTCCTGCCTCAGTTTGACGTGAATGTGAGACAGGAAGGATAAATGCTAGGTCACATAGGATTTGGGTGAAGTGTCCAATGGAATGTAAATGTTATAGGTGGCCCCTAAAAAGACAGGGGAAGGAGGGATTCCTGAAAAAAAAAAAAAAAAAAAAAAAGGAGAAAGGTAAAAAGAAAGAAAAGGGTGTGGATGAAAAAATGTGAACTTATTGTCCTGGTGGAGGAAAAGGTGCCATATAATAACAAAGACATACCGAATATCTAGTAGTCCATTGGATGTTGGACGGTGGTCCAGAAGATATCTGGTATAAAAATCATATATAATATGAAAAAATGACAGTGATTTTATGAGAAAAAGAAATTAAATAATGCGTGGCAGATTTTTATTTTAAACCCTGGTAATTACCTACCACCAGTGTTGATATAAGGCACATAGAGGACAGTCACGGTGGGGGCCGGGTATAATGGCAGTGTACACTAATGGCGTGTAGATTTTCAAATACAAAAGAACTACAAAAAGTAAATGAATAATAATGAATGATAATGAATAAATTCATTATTATTCATTTACTTTTTTATATCAACACTGGTGGTAGGTAATTACCAGGGTTTAAAATAAAAATCTGCCACGCATTATTTAATTTCTTTTTCTCATAAAATCACTAATTTTTTCATATTATATTTATACCAGATATCTTCTGGACCACCGTCCAACATCCAATGGACTACTAGATATTCGGTATGTCTGTTATTATATGGCACCTTTTCCTCCACCAGGACAATAAGTTCACATTTTTCATCCACATCCTTTTCTTTCTTGTTTTTTCCTTTCTTCTCTTTTTTTTTTTCAGGAATCCCTCCTTCCCCTGTCTTTTTAGGGGCCACCTATAACATTTACATTCCATTGGACACTTCACCAAATCCTATGTGACCTAGCATTTATCCTTCCTGTCTCACATTCACGTCGAACTGAGGCAGGACTGACTGATTGACATCCATACCCGTCTCTAGTTGCTGCTTCATATAGCTGGTTAGTATGGATCTATCAAATGTGTTATAAATCTGTTGATTATCAGTGATAACATTGTGAATGTCCTCTTATATTTTTTCTTTTCCATTATATATAGAGGTTTTTATTGTGACCACTTATCCCCTGAAGAACTATCGGAACGCGTTGGTCTTTCCCGCCACTTAGAGGCGATGCAAGTGGTCTTTTGTTTCATTGTATTTTAAATTTCTGTATTTTGTGTTTGTCTTTCACGTTGTAATCTTTACCCATGTTAGCGTTGGGTACTATACACCAATGTTATCCCCTCTGATGGCAGACATATTTGTGTAGGCCTGATCAATGTAATTTTAACTTCATTCAATAAATCTTTCTCATTTAAATTTGTTTTGATCTTTGCTCCTTGAGGAGTTTGGTTTCCGCTAAAGTCCCATGTATTTCGGGGGGTTTGTGCCTTTTCATCCAGCTTCTTCAGGGGACAGATGATGATGTACTGTTATGCAATAAAAAACCAACATACAAATTACAAAAATACAAGAAATACAGAGTGGTGACAAAAGCACATTTCAATACACATGGTATATATGCAGTTCAATGGACAATCCGGTTCTGCACAATCACAATGGTCGGACATGGGCATAAGGCTGGCCCATCTCGCACTGCGTGAAAGGTCAGTGCATGACAACACTCGATCCCAGAGCATAAGTGTGAAACACATGAAAATGAGAAGAAAAAAAAAAACCCCATACCAATTAGCATAAGCAGGGAGACAAAAACATCTACTCATATACATTTCCTGATTTTTTGGTCGGGCTCTCATGATCAACTTCTTACATTTGAGGATTCATTATCCACAAACGATTACAATCTCAAATTTACGATGACATGTCATCAAACCAAAATTAACTTTTTGGATATTGAAATCTACATTGATTCTCAGGGTACCTTGGGTTCATCTTTATATAGGAAACACTCTTCAGCCAACTCTATTTTGCATGCCTCTAGTGGACACCCTCAGCCACTACTTAAAAGTATTTAAAACAGTCAATATCTCCGCTTGAGGAGAAACTGTAGTGATCGGAACTTTAAAACATCCACTAGCGAACTCTACTCTAGACTTAGAGCTAGAGGATATAGTAATTTCTGCTTAAAGAGAGCATACATTAAAACCTTCAAACATCATAGATTCGATCTTTTGTTCAAGCAGAAACCCAAGAAAATAGATAATTCCACTAGAATCATTACCCATTATTCTAGTCAACACAGGGAGATTAGACATCATTACTCAATTTTGATCACTATTGACATCCGATACCTTGATTAATAAACATATCAAACACTACCCTGAAATTACTTTCAGACGCGCTCCATGCTTAAAGGATAAATTAGTCAAGAGCCATTTTGAAACAATTCCAACTCTGGACTCCAAACCAAGTGGCACTTTTTCCTGTGGCAAATGTGAAATATGTCCATACAAGTCCAATACCAACTCTATCCCCTAACGCAATGGGGATCGCTTTGTCAGCAAATGAAGGGTTACCTGCCACACTCCAGGCATTGTATACCTTGCCAAATGTGAATGTGGCAAGTTTTATGTTGGCAAGACCAAACACCCATTTATTAAGCGTATAAAGGACCACATTGCTCCTACCCCCAAAAGACTCATGGAAAAGCCATCAATAGACATATAGGCCTATATCACCAATTCAATACCCGTCTCATCAAATTTCATGCTCTTGAACACATTCCCACCCATATTCGTGGAGGAAACGTGGACAAAATCTTGCTCCAATTAGAATCTCGCTGGATACACAAATTAAAAGCCACCATGCATCCAGGCTTAAGTGACTTCCTTAGCTTTAGGCCTTTGCTATAGGTTTATTTGGCTTGGGGTGACTCAGCTTTTCTGGACACCTGTTTGCTGTCACCCCTTCCTGCCCCCCCCCCATTTTATGCCTTGTCGTCCTTCCTCACTCCCCCCCACCTTTATGTCCATGCTGGGGTGACCAATTGGTGTTTCACCCATTTGCTTGGCCATATTAATATGCAACCTGATTAACTGCTGTGGCCTTAGATATTGAATTTAACACCAGTTATTTTTCAAATTAACTGTTTTTGTCTTTGTATCGTCCGGCCCAGTGCATTCACTCCATTGGATTACTTCTCCCCCTGCTTTGCTCTGCGTGTGCATTCCCTGCTGTTCGGAAGTGTTTGATTGTTTTCCCTGCATGGCTCTCTGTGTGTCTTGCTCTTTATAGCTTGCGCGACACGGGACTGGCTGTCTATTTCTGGATGGCTCTGTTCTTTGTTTACCATTCGGGTCCGCCTCCCTGTGCGCGTCATCTATGTGACGCGGTGGCTGCGGTCTGGCTTGTTCCTGCCCATCTGACGGTCACCACATCACATTGGAGTGGGCATGTCCTCTTCCGTCTGCGCACTGCATCCTGGGGACTGTAGTACTCTGTTCCCCAGGCAGCCCTGTGACGTGGCGGCCGCTGGTTGGACGTCCTGTCCTCCTGCGCCACTGGACACTCGTATCACCGCATCACACGCAGAGTCGGCTTTTCTCCATAAATGTGGAGACCAGACTCAGGCGTGTGTTGCATTGATCCCCTGGAGCCATACCCTCGTGGTTTTGGCACTTTACTTTTCTATTTTATATGTATATGTGGGTAGATGTTTCTTTAGGTCTCCCTGCTTATGCTAACTGGTATGTTTTTTTTTTCCACATATTCATAAGATTCACACTTGTGCTCTGGGGCCGAGTGTTGTCACACGCTGACCTTTCACGCAGTGTGAGATGGCCTTATGCCCATGTCTGACCATGTTGCCCCTGCCCCTGTGTCCTGGTTGGTGTGTGATTACCTCTTCCCATACACTTTTCCTGCATTTTGTTTCTCGCCATTTTTCATTTTGTGCGTGACATCTATTTTTGCGATTTTTATTCCTGCTGTCCTATAGTTTAGTGTATTATTACAACCTTTGCTGTTTTGCAGTCTACCCTTGTCTAGACCTGTGTGACGATCTGGCTCCTGGCTTATTGTGCCACCAGCTACACACAAGTCTAACTTATTCAATAAACTTCTCTATTTTGGAGCTCGTGTTTTTACGAGCCAGTATATGCGTACTTATGATTTTGGTCATTGAGCGTTTATTGTTCCTTATATATTTCATTCAACATTAGGTTCTATCACCACTCTGTTCTGGTCTACTCTGTCTCCTTTTGATTCCTCTTCACTTATTTAAACTACAGATAGTGATTCTCCCCTTCTGGCTGTGGTTTGCCGCTGTTTGGGTTTCAGTCTACTTCTGCGGCGCTGGGAGTCCATGTGCAGAGCTATAGGGTGAGCTTTATGTATCCGCTTGTGACTGCGCAGAACCGGATTGTCCATTGAACGGCATATATACCATGTGTATTGAAATGTACTGTTGTCACCACTCTGTATTTTTTGTAATTTTTTATGTTGGTTTTTTATTGGATAACAGTACATCATCATCTGTCCCCTGAAGAAGCTGGAACAAGGCGAAACAGGTCGGGACTTCATCTCTCTGTACTAATGTAAACTCTCTGCATCATGATGTTTATGATTGTGCCAGCGTGTATTATCAATGATTTTAATCAACTATGTGTCACTTCTTGTACTTTTAACTGATCGTTATTAAATATAATTGATTTTATTTTTGTTCTTACTAGCTGAGTTATTTGTAAATTTTGGACCCAAATTTACAAATGCCCTGGAAACATTGTATTCATTCCCCAGAGCCCAAGAGGGGGTTCAGGGTTACTATTCCTAGCCTTTTTTAATAGAGAAAGGGACCAGGCAGGGATGCCCTCTATCTCCGTTCCTTTTCGCAATAGCGATAGAGACCTTAGATATTGCCTTCAGACTCCACCCCGACACCGAGTAAGGTGTGGTCAGGACACGCACAAATGCGCCCTATTTGCAGACAATGTCCTATTATTTGTCACATCTCCCCTTATCTCATTATCCAATATCCTGAAAATCTCCAGGACTTCAGTCAAATTTCCAGGCTAAGGGTTAAGTGGTCCTCCATGGGTCTTTCATGGCTAGGCAGGGTGAATGAAGTGAAAATGACTGTTACCGCAAATCTTGTACTTTTTTCACTCTCTCTCCCTGTTCCAATAAATAGACCCCTCTTAAATAAATTACAAGCTGCCATTATCCGATTCATTTGGGGTGGTAAGGGACATCAGTTCTCCAAAAATCTTCTCTTGAGACCCAGGAAGAAAGGGGGGTTAGGCCTTCCTGACCTTTGGAAGTACTATTTGGCATCACAGATGGCTCAAATTTCTATCATATACTCCAGGGGCCCTAAACCAGACTGGGTCATGATAGAAAGACAGGCCACTCCACTTTTTACCTTAGACTATCTGATCTGGTGCCCCCTAAAACTTAGGCCACCAATCCTTTCCCCTACTCTTTCCCATTCTATTTCACTATGCGACACAGTGCACAAATTATTCACATTAACGTCTAACTGGTCCCCTTTGGCTCATATATTTCATAACCCTAGATTCCCCCCAGGTGAAGATATCAAAGCCTTTTATTGGTAGCTTAATATGGGCTTATTTCGGACTGGACATTTTCTCAAGTCGAACGGCCCTTTATCCCTTAGCTATTGTACCGATAAATTAGAGATACCCTCCTCTGAGAAGTTTTGTTACTTTGAAATATCAAATTTTTTACACTCAGTATTGTTTAATAAACCGAACCCGATGGCAGTTACCCCCCTATGAAAAGTTAAGTTCAGAGGTCATGGACATGAGGGGGGGGTATTTCGCTCATATACTCGAGCCTAGCTGAACCTAAGGGTAAAACTCAAGACAAACATGTAACCTCTTGCGTGCCCTGGGAGCTGGATGGAGAGAATGTGGGGGCACTGGAACAGTCTGTCACCCATGGACCATGGGTGGAAAGTCCAAGGTGTCTATTGAGGTCTCAGAAGGTGAAATGCTGGCTTTAGACGGCTGCAGGCTCTGAAAAGAGCTAGAAGGAAATCTGTACGGACATAGAACAGAAAAAGAGCAGCGCCAATCTAAGTGCAGCAGTATAAAAACATCTTTATTAAAAAGACAAATGGCAACTCACAAGATAAAAGCATGGTCAGCGCATGTGTGGCAATAGGCCTTGTGTAGAGGTTCATCCACTCCTTTCAGAAGGATGGGCTGCCGGCACAGAACACTGGTGGCCGCTGGTACTGGCTGAGCTGGTGGCTTCCAGCACTTCCAGAAACTCAGATGGGGCTCAGGAACCGCCGCTGACGTCACTACCGGATGCAGGGTGGAGTGGGAGGTGCTCGCGTTCGGAGCATTCGTGCTCCTTCCTCAGGCCTAGGGAGGAGATTGCGGGACCCTGGAATGACCACTGGACCAGTTTGTTCCCAATGGGGTGGTTCAGGGCCTACTCCTTGGCCTTGGGCATCACTTCATGAGGCATTCGTTTTATCTAATAGTATACCACCAGTGTCGCCATATTACGGTACTAAGTAGGGTTTGATTAGTCCGCAATGGAAATGATTATTGTGACATATTCATTTGTTTATATTTTTGAACCATATCTGGTCAAATCTATTTGGAATTCTATTGTACCTGTTGCAGTTAATTTGTACATTTAACTTTATAAAAAATATTGGAAAATAAAACACTAGGTCCCATTGGCGCTGAGTATTATAGGAGAGCTGTCGAGTTTTGTTATAATTTTTCTGTGTCTATGTCATGTTAAGTATAACCCCTCTTTTGCCCCCTCTGATTTTTTTTCGCTTTCTCATGAAAAGAATATATTTAGAAGACGGTTGGCAAGGTCACACATGAGATTGTTATTATTACTCATAGTCATAACAATATGTGCCAGCTTAACCACGTCAATACTATGCACTTAGAACACTTTACTACCAGACCAATTTTCAGTTTTCAGTGCTGTTGCGCTTTGAATGACAATTGCGCGGTCGTGCGACGCTGTACCCAAACAAATTTTTTATCATTTTGTTCCCACAAATAGAGCTTTCTTTTGGTGGTATTTGATCACCCCTGCGTTTTTTTATTTTTTTGCGGTACAAATAAAAAAAGACCGAAAGTTTTGAAAAAAAAAAAAAATTCTCTATTTTTGTCACATAACTTTGTAAATAAGTACATTTTCTCCATCACTGGTGGGCACTGATGAGGTTACACTGACGGGCAGTGATGTGGCAGTACTGATTGGCACTGATGAGGCGGCACTAATGATGAGGCACTTATATGCAGCAATGATGAGCACTGTTAGGCGGTACTGATAAGCAGCACTGACGGGGTACTGAGAGGTGGCACTGATATACAGCACTGATGGGCACTGATAGGCAGCACTGATGGACACTGCTAAGCGGCACTGATGGGTACTCATAGACAGCACTGATTGGCACTCATAGGCGGCACTGGGCACTGGTAGGTGGCAATGGTGGGCACTGATATGCGGCACTGGTATGCATTGATAGGGGCACTGGTGGGCACTGATAGAGGCACTGGTGGGCATATACACTGATAGGGGCTCATTCCCTGGTGGTCTAGGGTGGCATCTGAAGGTGGCACTGAGTGCCATCCACACTGGGCACTATGCCACTTACCTGGTGGTCTAGGGGGGTCTCCCTGGTGGTCCAGATCGGCTCCCTGGTGGTCCCTGGTCGGCTCCCTGGTGGTCCTGGGTGGGAATATCCCTGGTGGTCCCTGGGCAGGCTCCCTGGTGGTCTAGGGTGGTGATCCGAGGGAGGGCTGTGCTGATAAATCATCAGCACAAACCCTTCCTGTCAGGGATGCAGCCGATCGGCTCTCCACTCCTCAGGTCTGCAGACCTGAGTACAGGAAAGCCGATAAATGGCTTTCCTGTGTTACACTGTGACCAGCCGTGATTGGTCACAGCTGGTCACATGGTAAAGTGCTTCGGATCGAAGCGCTTTACCGAGATCGGTATTGCGGGGGGTCAGACTGACCTCCCACACCACCGATCGCCGCGATGCGCGTCCCCCCGGGCGCGCGGCGGCTTGTTATCCTGAGGACGTCATATGACGTCCAGTCAGGATAACTAAGCCACTTCCCGGCCGTCATTTTGCATACGGCGGTCAGGAAGTGGTTAATTAATCTAATGATAAATAATGTGATAATTATTTTGAATCTGTTGAATCTGTTTCCCAAGCATGGTAAAAATATGTTGCAATT
The DNA here is from genome assembly GCA_018402905.1 of Glandirana rugosa. Classification (NCBI taxonomy): domain Eukaryota; kingdom Metazoa; phylum Chordata; class Amphibia; order Anura; family Ranidae; genus Glandirana; species Glandirana rugosa. The sequence continues at coordinate 169,590 of BLSH010163977.1, read as the reverse complement.
TAAAAGTACAATTGGTTTATATTACACAAGATAACTTTCTTCTTTGATAGTGGAAACACTGCATTTAAAAAAAAAGAAAAGGGAAATTAAGTAATTTTTTTTTTTTTTTTTTTTTTTTTATAAATGTCTGATTGGAAATAGGGTGTAAGATTGAGATGATCACTTTATTCATTTCTGATATGATGTTCATTTTATTAATCATAGAGAGATATTGTAATTGGTTTAGACAACCTTTGGTTGGAAACTAAATACAGGTTATTAGGAAAATATGTAATATAGGGTTACTTTGGCTTAGTATAAATTGTTATTAATCATAATATTTTTGGTTTTATTTATTATTTTTGAAATCCAAAGCAGAGTGTGTGGATTGTAAATAACGTGTCTTTTTTCATTGTAAGTGCTAGAGAAAACCTTTACATTTACAGACATCTCCATAGCTGCATTACGTGGTTATTATTTATTATGTTATAACATCAGGAAAATAATGTCAAATGGAAACGAAGGACTTGTGTTATCTTGCTGGAACTAACAACAGAGCAAGCAAAGCGAGTTTGTAATATAGCCAGGAGACCAGGAAGGAGGCGCCTCCAAGTGTAAACTGTAAAGCATATGAAATTTATTCAAAACAGCCGATTGGCAACTCACATTTTAAAAAGTAAAAAAGTAACATCAGGACCGGGAGCACACTCCCGCCGGAGTAATGGACAGTCTCCGCCCGCAGCGGATGATGTCATCCCACCCCGACTCTGTGAGCTTGCGGTTCAAGCCTCGCTTTGGTGTTCTCCTCTGCCGACCCTGAGACGCCTTCTTACCAATGGCTAGAAGCACCGGACCCTGAGCTGCGGGCGGAGACTGTCCATTACACCAAAAGAGGGAGTGCTGTGATCAGGCATAGTAGAAAGTGTAAGGTAGTAGTCATGAAGGCAAAGCCAGAAAAAAACCCCAGTGATGAGGGGATGCTACCACCATGCGGATGCACCCCATCCTGAACTTCATACCCGCACAAGCAGGTCAGGGCCTCGAGGTCCAGTATTGGACGTATCACATCTGACTTGGACCACGAACAGGTTGGATAAAACCCCTGAAAACTGGTCCGACACCGGAACAGTCACCCCACTGAGACAACAGGACTGGAACAG
>BLSH010163977.1:143023-157361 GCA_018402905.1 Glandirana rugosa | reverse complement strand
GTTACAGCAAATAACGCACAATATCTCGGAAACGAAAGTGGCGCAAACGTTTATTTTTGTGGCGCAAACCAGCGCAAATGCGGCGCAAACAAATGGCACGTTTGTTTTTAAATTTCAGCAACATGGGGTGCAAAGTGGGCGGGGCTTGCATTAAATTGAATGTTTAATATCTCAGAAACCGAACCGGCGCAAACGCTCATTTTTGCGGCGCAAATCAGCGCAAACGCGGCGCTAACGAATGGTATATTTTTATTCAGGTTTTACAAACATGGGGTGCCAACTTCACACAGCTAGCCTAATATCCTTATACATTTACAAAAGATTCCTTTAGAATTGGGAGATGAACTAGAAGTTTGCTAATGAGATTTTGGTAAAGAAAATGTGAAATTATAAATGCATTAGGAGTTATTCAGAGTTTAAACAATCATAAAATAAAAAGTTTTGCAAATAGTAAATTCATGTTTCTATAAAATTTGCTAAGATTTTGTTAGGAATGTTTGTTTGCATACAGTCCTAGAGAGAGCCTGCCTTTTTTGGTTTTACTTCACCCAATTGGTATGTTGGTAATATTCATATCATTTGATGACAATTATGTGTTGCAAGGTTGCAGAAAAAGTTCTAAGGCAGAATATATGCTTAGGTAAAGTGTGCTGTTCTGGGGTCCTCTGGTTCCACTTGGCTCCAGAGGATAAGAGGAACTGAGAGTGTTTTTGCCTCAGGTCACTTCTGGATCCAATCTAAGATTGGGCTCTTTTAATGCTTAGTTGAATCCTGCAATATTGAGTTTGAGGAAGATGTTCAATTGAATATATACATGTCTAGTAATAAAAAAAATGGCTATTAAACACTTTTTATTTTCACATACTTATGGACTCATGTTTGAATTTTTAAATGGCAAGAATGTTATTGTTAACACCTCCGGGGGGAAAGAGACTTGAAAATAGGATTTTATTAAGAACTTACCGTAAAATACTTTTCTCTGAGTTCATTGACAGACGCAGCCTCTATTCATGACACATGGGGTTTATGCACATCCTACTAGGAGTAGACTAGGCAAAAAGAAAAAAAGCAAGCTGACCCCTCCCAGGGGGCCGCCCCCACTCAGCATATAACCCCCCAGCTCTGCATAGCATATCAGTTCGTAACAAGCCATACAAACGCAACACAGAGGGGTGAGGGCTGCGTCTGTCAATGAACTCAGAGAAAAGGATTTTAGGGTAAGTTCTTAATAAAATCCTATTTTCTCTTACGTTCATTGACAGACGCAGCCTCTATTCATGACACATGGGGACGTCCCAAAGCAGTATCCAACAAGAGGGGTGGGTAAACAATAACAACTGTACAGAACCAAATCCTCTCAGGAGGCACCAGCCGCGCCTATACCGCCGCCTGCAAAACTTTGCGGCCAGAAGCAGCATCCGTGGATGCCGACACATCACCTTGTAAAAATTTCACAAAAGTGTGCACCGAGGCCCATGTAGCCGCCTTGCACACTGAGACACCGAGGCTTGGTGTCTGAAAGCCCAGGAAGTGCTAATTGCCCTGGTGGAAAAAGCCGTGACCAGAAAAAGGGGGTTCTTGGCCCCGAACAGTATACCCATGGGTCTGCCTGATCCAACGGGATATAGTAGCTGACGAGGCCGCCAAACCTTTGCGCGGTCCTTCCGTCAGTACAAACAAAGTATCAGACTTCCGAAAAGAAGCTGTAGCTGACAAATACACCCGCAGAGCCCTTACTACATCCAAAGAGTGCAAAGCAATCTCCTTGGGATGAGACGGGTGTGGACACAATGAAATGAGAACAATGTCCTCATTAATGTGAAAAGAGGAAACCACCTTCGGTAGGAAAGAAGGGGAAGGGCGCAGCACCGCCTTATCCTTATGAAGGACCAAGTAGGGAGACCTACATGACAAAGCCGCCAACTCAGACACCCGCCTAGCGGATGTAGTGGCCACCAAAAAAGCCACCTTTTGTGACAGCAATTGTAAGGGAATATCCCTGATTTTCTCATATGGCGGTTTCTGCAGTACATAAAGTACTAAATTTAAAAACCCACGGTGCCAACGGTGACCGTACCTGAGGAGCTACATGACGTACACCCTGTACAAATGTACGTATCAAAGAATGCGTAGCTAAATGACGTTGAAAAAGAATCGCCAGAGCCGAAATCTGACCCTTGAGTGTACTCAAAGCCAAATTGTTATCCAGGCCTTGCTGCAAGAAAGCCAGCACCCGGGGTATATAGAAAGAGCGGGGGTTCCAAGCCCCCGCCTCACACCAGGCAATATAAGCCTTCCAGGTGCGATGATATCTCTTGCGCGACGTACACTTACGTGCCTTAAGCATGGTAGGGAACACGGAGTCAGAAACGCCCCTATCCCTCAGCACCTGGGACTCAATAGCCAAGCCGTCAAAGCCAGCGAGGGTAAGCAGGGTGCAGGATGGGTCCCCGACAGCAGATCTTCGCGAACGTCCATTACCATCAGCACCCCGTCTGTGTACCAAGGGCGCTGAGGCCATTCCGGAGCCACCAGGATTGTCGGGATTCCCTCCGCTTCTATCCTGTGCAGGAGCCGCGGTAGAAGCTTGAGAGGAGGAAAGACGTACAGAAGCCTGCACCGGGACCAAGGTGCGACTAGTGCATCCATGGCGGCCGCCAACGAATCCCTTGTCCTGCACACAAAGGTCTGCACCTTGTGATTGAACCTGGACACCATTAGGTCCACGTCTGGCGTGCCCCACCATTTGCAAATCTGGAGGAACACTTCTGGATGCATTCCCCCTGATCCAGAGTCTGGCGACTGAGAAAGTCCGCTTGCCAGTTTTCTACGCCCAGGATGTAGATGGCGGAGATTGCCAGCACGTGAAGTTCTGCCCACCTCAGAATGTGGGCCGCCTCCACAGCTGCGGCCGAGTTCCTTGTTCCGCCCTGATGGTTCACGTACGCCACAACGTTGTCCGACTGAACCCGAACCGGGAGGCAGCCCAGCCTTGCAGACCAGTGGGAGACACAGAGCCTGATTGCCCTCAGCTCCATCACATTTATTGGAAGGCGCGAATCCTGCGTCGGCCAATGGCCCTAAGCAGACAACTGCCCCAGGACCCCTCCCCAGCCCGATAGGCTGGCGTCCGTCATGACTATCGACCAATTCAGGGGAAGAAACGACCTTCCCAAAGTCAATGCCGGGGCCCGGAGCCACCAGGTCAATGACCCCCTGGTTTGATGATCCAATTTGATCAGCTGGTCCAGGGACAACGGAGACTTGTCCCACCATAACGGGATCGCTCGCTGCAGGAGCCAAGTGTGACTCTGGGCATACGGTATCACTTCGAAGGCCGAGACCATGAGCCCCAACACCCACATACAGAACCGTAAGGAGGACCACCGACGTGACGCCAGTTATCGCACCGCTGCTTGTAGCGTCAGCCACTTGGCTGGATGTAGGAACACCTTCGCCTGCTCCGTGTCCAATATTAGACCCAGATATTCCAGACGACAGGACGGGGTCAATGTCGACTTCTGCACGTTGATCAGCCAGCTGAAGTCTCTCATCGAGGCCATGGTGATAGCAACATTGTCCTCCAGAGCCGAAGCAGACTCCGCTCGCAGGAGCAGATCGTCGAGGTATGCTACCACAGCAATGCCTCTCTGCCTCAATAGAGCCAGCACCGGAGCCAACCGCCTGGTGAAGACCCGAGGAGCAGAGGCCAGAGCGAAGGGAAGTGCCACAAATTGGTGATCTAGATCCCCTACCGCAAAGCGCAGGAAACGCTGGTGCTGGGGACAAATGGGAACATGAAGATACGTGTCCCAGAGACGCCATGAAGTCCCCTTGGTGAAGGGAGGCCACGACCGAACGGACTGATTCCAACCTGAATTTCAGTGCTCTCACAAAGTGATTGAGCGCTTTCAGGTCCAGAACTGGCCTGACCCCACCTTTTTTGGGCACCACAAAGAGGTTCGAATAGAAACGAGTGATGTATTATTCTGTGTCCATGTGTTGACTTTGGTCTGCATTGCTCCCCACAGAGCTCTGTGTGTGTGTGTCTGGGGGTGAGGAACGGAAAGTGCTGGTACAGGTTAGTATAGGAGTAATATATAGGGAATAATCCGTAATGAATGAAAGGTATTATTAACTTCTTGTAAAGTCAGGTTGGAGAACCTTTCAGTGCCAACCAGCGCTGTGGATCTTCATTTTTGTGTATCTGAGAAATGTGAGTACTTTTAACCCCAATAGTGACTCAAAAGATTTAATCCAGCAAAGAGCCAAATAGATGGTTTTCCTGAAGAGTAGTGTAGGTGCAACAGGAACTTCTTACATTGATGCTCTGCTGACCAGCATATAAGCCGGAGAGGCCTACAGACCTGAACAGGAGAAAGGGATTACCCGAAACATTACTTGGCTAACATTCAGTGCCGTGTTGCACTGAAAGTTTAAGGTCACAGACATCTTGTCAACGCAATCGATAAATAGGTGCTAACACCTCACTCTGTTGTGTCTATGTAGAGAAATGTGTCAGGAAGTGCAGTGAACGTGTTTTCTGCAGATATGGCGGGCATTAGGTGTGTTGGAACGGTGTCAATTTTTAATTTGTAATCATATAATCTATAGTGCCGAAGGCCTTAGAAACAATTACAAAAGGGATTAGCACAATGACAAATAACCCATGCCTGCACCTATGCACCAGCTTGTGTGCCAAGCACTGTGGTTTTGGTAGGTTAGGAACCAGTCTACAGTACAGGGGAACTCTGTTTTACCTTATCCATATTACTGTACCTACTAAAAGGTCCACGCTTCAACCGTCATGGTAGGCATACCCCTACAAATGTCTACAGGGTAGGATAACCATAGGGATAGATCACAGCCCTGAACCTGTATAGCACCCTGTGACTAACTACTCTCATTGCAACAACATGTCAAGACTAATGACTAACACAGGATTCAGTGCCTGAAAGCAAACATTACAGGCTGGACCCACACTCAGTGGGTTCTAGGTACAATCTCCAAGGTAGACACTAGGGGTTGCCCATCAAGAAACTGCTAATTAACCATAGGCACTAAGCAGTCAGATCTTATTAGAAGTGTCTTGAAGAAAAAAAAAGAATGGTTAAAAATAGGAAAAAACCTCTCCAAAAGGAGAAAAGGTTCATCGCATAAGGACACTACCAAAAATGTTAAGTCCAATGGAGTGGGTTATATAAGCATGCCCCAAGAGGCAGCCCAACAAGATTTTTGCCAGTGTCTAATCACCTAAAGGTAGCCAGCAATAACCCAAGGTCTATGAATAAAATCCTGTGCCCTGCACTATACAATTATGTTATGAATGTATTTCAGTGAACCTAGTTAACACCATTGTGAGCGTACTAAAAACTGAAATGTTTGCTGCATTTTTATGCAATTAAACGTATTGGAATGCATGTTAATGCAACTCCATAAAAAAGATCATAAATGATGTTAAAAAATGCACCCTAAACACACTGCACATGCATTACAAATGCATTCAAAAGTGCATTCTGAATTGAATACAGGGGACTGTCACATAAATGAGCCCTTAAAGGAGCCACCTGTATTCTCCATATTTTAAATCTATGTGACAGGTGACAATGCCGGAGCACAACTGGAAGACAGGGAAAATGTGCTGTCACCTAATAATGAAAAAAGGGATTTTATTAAGAACTTACCGTAAAATCCTTTTCTCTGAGCTCACTGACAGACGCAGCCCTTCATTGACAAGTGGGGTTTATGCACATCCTACCAGGAGTAGACTAGGCAAATAGAAAAAAAGCAAGCTGACCCCTCCCAGGGGGCCGTCCTCACTCCAGCATATAACCCCCCTGCTCTGTATAGCAGATCAGTTCGTAACAAGCCGTACAAACGCAACACAGAGGGGTGGGGGTGCTGCGTCTGTCAGTGAACTCAGAGAAAAGGATTTTACAGTAAGTACTTAAGTGGGGATGTCCCAAAACAGTGTCATTCAAGAGGGGTGGGTAAACAACTGTACCCAACAGAATCCTCTCAGGAGGCGCCAGCCGCGCCTACACCGCCGCCGGTAAAACTTTACAGCCAAAAGCAGCATCCGCAGATGCTGACACATCAACTTTATAAAACTTAGCAAAAGTGTGCACCGAGGCCCAAGTAGCCGCCTTGCACACCTGGGACACCGAAGCTTGGTGTCTGAAAGCCCAGGAAGTACTAACTGCCCTGGTAGAATGAGCCGTGACTGGAAAAGGAGGGACCTTGCCCCGAACAGTATACGCATGAGTCACGGTCTGTCTGATCCAACGTGAAACAGTAGCAGACGAGGCCGCCAACCCTTTGCGTGGTCCTTCCGTCAGCACAAAGCATCAGACTTCCAAAAAGAAGCTGTAGCCGCCAAATACACCCGCAAAGCCCTCACAACATCCAAAGAATGTAACTCAAATTCCTTGAGATGTGACGGGTGCGGACATAATGAAGGGAGAACAATATCCTCATTAATGTGGAAAGAGGAGACCACCTTCGGTAGAAACGAAGGGGAAGGTCGCAAGACCGCCTTGTCCTTATGAAGGACCAAGTAAGGAGACTTGCAGGACAACGCTGCCAACTCAGACACCCTCCTAGCGGATGTAATGGCCACCAAGAAAGCCACTTTTTGCAACAGCAATTGTAGGGGAATATCCTTGATTTTCTCATATAGCGTTTTTTGCAGTACAGAAAGTACCAAATACAAATCCCACGGCGCAACAGGCGACCGTACCTGAGGAGCCACATGGCGTACACCCTGTACAAATGTACGTATCAACGAATGTGAGGCCAAAGGCCGTTGAAAGAGAATCGCCAGAGCCAAAATCTGACCCTTGAGAGTACTCAATGCCCATTTGTTATCCAGGCCCTGCTGCAAAAAAGCCAGCACCCGGGACACAACGTAAGAGCGGGGGTTCCAACACCCCGCCTCACACCAGGCAATATAGGCCTTCCAGGTGCGATGATATATCCTACGCAAAGTACACTTGCGCGCCTTAAGCATGGTAGGGATCACGGAGTCAGAGACCCCCTATCCCTCAACACCTGGGACTCAATAGCCAAGCCGTCAAAGCCAGAGAGGGTAAAGCAGGGTGCAGGATGGGTCCCTGCGACAGCAGATCTTCACGCAGCGGAAGGCGCCAGGGAACATCTGTCACCATCCACACCACGTCAGTGTACCAAGGGCGCCGAGGCCAACTGGAGCTACCAGGATTATCGGAATCCCCTCCGCTTCTACCCTGCGCAGCAGCAGCTTGATGGGAGGGAAGGCGTACAGGAGCCGGTACCGACCCCAAATTGCTACCAGTGCGTCCGTGGCGGCCACCAATGGGTCCCTTGTTCTGCACACGAAGGTCTGAACCTTTTGATTGAACCTGGACGCCATGAGGTCCACGTCTGGCGTGCCCCACTTGTGGCAGATCTGGCGGAACACCTCTGGATGTAGGGACCATTCCCCCTGATCCAGTATTTGGCGACTGAGAAAATCCGCCTGCCAATTTTCTACGCCCGGAATGTAAATGGCGGAGATTGCCGGCACGTGAAGTTCTGCCCACCGCAGAATGAGGGCCGCTTCCGCGGCCGCTGCCAAGCTCCTTGTTCCGCCCTGATGGTTCACGTACACCACAGCCGTGGCGTTGTCCGACTGAACCCGAACCGGGAGGCCGCGCAGCCTTACCGTCCAGTGGGAGAGGCAGAGCCTGATCTCCCTCAACTCCAGCACATTTATTGGAATGCGGGATTCCTGCGCCGACCAACGACCCTGAGCAGACAGCTGCCCCAGGACCCCCCCCCCCCAGCCCGATAGGCTGGCGTCGGTTGTGACTATCGACCAGTTCAGGGGATGAAACAACTTCCCCAATGTTAGAGCTGGGGCCCGAAGCCACCAGGTCAACGATCCTCTGGTCTGATGATCCAATCTGATCAGCCGGTCCAGAGACAGCGGAGACTTGTCCCACCGTGCCAGAATCGCACGCTGCAGGAGCCGAGTGTGACTCTGGGCGTAAGGTATCGCCTCGAAGGCTGAGACCATGAGCCCCAACACCCGCATACAGAACCGTAAGGAGGACCACTGGCGTGACAGCAGGGTTCGCACCGCTGCTTGCAGTGTTAGCAACTTGGCTGGAGGTAAGAACACTTTCGCCTGCTCCGTGTCCAAAATTAGACCCAGATATTCCAGTCGACAAGACGGGGTCAATGTCGACTTCTGCAGGTTGATCAGCCAGCCGAAGTCCTTCAACAAGGCCATGGTGATAGCCACGTTCTCCTCCAGGGCCGAAGCAGACTCCGCTCGCAGGAGCAAGTTGTCGAGGTATGCAACCACCGCAATGCCTCTCTGCCTCAATAGCGCCAGCACCAGAGCCACCAGCTTGGTGAACACCCAAGGAGCCGAGGCCAGACCAAAGGGAAGTGCCACAAATTGATAATTTAGATCCCCCACCGCAAAATGCAGAAAGCGCTGGTGCTGGGGACAAATGGGAGCATGAAGATACGCGTCCCTGATATCCAGAGACGCCATGAAGTCCCCTTGGTGCAGGGCGGCAACGACCGAACGGACAGATTCCATCTGGAACTTTTACGCCTTCACAAAGTGGTTTAGCACTTTCAGGTCCAGAACTGGTCTGACCCCACCCTTTTTGGGCACCACAAAGAGGTTTGAATAGAAGCCGTGGAACCTTTCCAACGGAGGTACCGGCACAATCACCCCTTGTTCGGAGAGCGTCTGAACAGCCCCTAGGAGAGCCTTTCGACGCCCCTGAGGGAGTCGCAAGTTCGATGGGAAGAACCTGTCTGGGGGTAGAGTGCTGAACTCTATCCTGTATCCGGAGGACACCACTTCCTGCACCCATCGGTCAGAAATGCGGGCAGTCCACCTGTCTGCGAACCCCAGAAGTCGGCCCCCCACCCGAGAAACGGGTGGGGGCAACCCATCATGCGGAGGACGACCTATCCTTTTCGCTCTTGCGCTGCCAGGGCCTTTTACCGGATCCCGAGGCAGACTTGCCGGGCCTCAAGCCTTTGCCCGCTGCACCGGGCGCACGGAAAAAACCTCTTCTGACCCGAAGAACCCGGACCCTGCTTACAGCGGAACTCCCGCCGACTAGGCTCCGGGAGGAAAGTACTCTTCCCTCCGGTGAAATCTTTAATGATTCCATCCAATTGTGTACCAAAGAGCAGACCACCCTGGTCACCCGACCAACAGCGTAACCACAGCACCCGTCTAATAATGACTGCGAAAACAGACATCTTAGACAGCATGGGAAGCAGGCCTCAAGCGAGCTCCCGCAGCTCACCATCCGAGAGCTCCACGGGGGTCCCCGTGACCACCGAGGCCCCTTCCGGCTCAGAGTCCTCCCCCGATGAAGGAGGGGGGTGGACGTTTTTTTAGACATCCCCTTAGCACTACATGGCACCTCCCGAGGAAAAAATTCCCCCAATAGGGATCTAAGCTGATCCAGGGGGACTACAGGTCCCAGCGCAGGTTGCGCTTCAACCGACTCCTCCTTGGAAGGATCCGCAGGCTCAGCCGCCATTGCGCCACCGGGCCCTGACAGGACAAAACAGGCCCTGACACCCCCTCAATGCAGCCCCACCACTGCCCCACAGATCAACCGGGAAAAACACAGGAGGATTGCACCCACCGCTACCAGCACCCCAGGGAGAGCCCAGCTATACTTGCTGATTGCCCTTTAAGCGTTGCGTCCCAGTAGGAGTGCCTGCCGCCAGTCAGGAGCCTGCGCTGCCATGTGCCATCCACGCTGTCCAGAGTGAAAGAGGAAGAAGCAGCGTCGTCTGCACGTTTTTCCTCCACAGGCACATCAAACATGGCCGCCGGGCGGCCACAAGAGGCCAAAACCTGTTACACAGGCCGCGACTATGGCAAAATGGCCACCGATCCGACACTAGAGGCCAAAATAGTCCACAAAATGGCCGCGGCTACAGCAAAATGGCGGCGACCTGCCGCAAAATGGCGGCGGATCGCCACATGGCGGCTTGAAAGCACTGGGTGTGGTGCGGGGGGAGGGGGTGTAGGAGGGGAGCAACCCCGACAACCCCGAGCAAAGACACCCACGGTGATTTGTAGCCCCAGGAACCCTCCACCGGCCGGACTAGTCCGCTACAACAAAACGCCCAGCCCCCCCCTCCGCACCCCGGGGGGGGGGGGGAGAGAGGGGGGTCACTCACCAATCCGAGGGGCGTAGCGGGTAGCCACTCGGTTGCAGACCTTCCTCCCATCTGGCAGAGAGGGTTGCTGCCGGCCAATCGCCCCTGGACGAGGGCAGAGCCCGGTCACTGGGCGCAAGTGGGGGTCACCCACTGGCCTCCCGCACGGAACGGGACGATGCGGCGGACGCCAGTGCTAAGGGTAGCTTGCATCGGTCGGCCGCGCTGGGGAAAGTTCAGGATTCAAGATATCCTCTATGCCCCAGCCGGCTACTTGATAGCCGTCTTCAATCAGAAGCTTCCAAAGAAAGAACAATCTGTGGAACCGCAGATCCCAGCAGGGAACCAGGTCTAACTCCAAAGCTGCGTCGCACAGGTACCGAAGACCCTGTATCAGATGGTCTGCTCGCTGTGTCCTTGCACTAGGCATAATAAAACTGATATGCTATACAGAGCAGGGGGGTTATATGCTGGAGTGAGGACGGCCCCCTGGGAGGGATCAGCTTGCTTTTTTTCTATTTGCCTAGTCTACTCCTGGTAGTATGTGCATAAACCCCACTTGTCAATGAAGGGCTGCGTCTGTCAGTGAACGTAAGAGAAACATGAGTTTTGAAATGACAATAGCATGTCATGAGCTTATATGAGTTTGAGAATTCAGTAATTGGGTTTACATGTACTTTAAGCCAAAGGTCAATAAAAAAAGTTTTGCTCATAATCTCCTTACAGGCAACCTTTGTAATAAATAATCTAGTTGGATATATGGAACTTTAAATGTTATTTTTGGGGAGCCACAGATGTTCTGCAATGGATTCATCACCGCATAACCAACTGCTTCTATAGAACAGTCAACTAAATCAAAAAGACAAGAAGGCATAAAGATGTATGCGATTTTAAATGGATTTTTGACCGAGTCTGTGCTTTTTCTTGTATGTCATTGCCCATTTGGCTTGTTAAATCTAAACCAACAACACACTATTGCCATGGTTACCTACAGTCTAAACAACTTTTCTAGTGGTGTTTATGTATCTCATATATTGAGTTGGTCTCCATTACTTAAAATACAGCAGCATTTTTTTTCTTCATTACCTCATTCCAAGTGCAGACTGTGACAGCAGTTCAGACACGTCACCGGAAATGGCATCCTCAGGCTGCAAAAGAAAATAATAAAAAAATAAATGACATGTATTTTTTATAGACTTTGCTACTGCAGATTTAAGAAGTCAGTCACACAGAAATAATATGGTAAAATCCCTGCACAGCATAGCTAAATATGTGTTCTATACAACTTACTTGAAACTATATTAATCCTTGAGAAACCTTTGAAACAAAATTAGTCTCATAACACATGAGACAACTAATTATATTAAACATACTTTCTAAACTGATTGAAAGTTATTTAAGCCTAAGGTATCACCTTTGGAGGTGTTGATGCAAGAAATTACAAGCATAAAATTGCTTGCCAAGGAGACACCTCCACCTATCACTTCATATTTGTGGTAACAAAATGTTACACCTTGTATGTACAAGTATGGCTGACCTATTTTATGCAAACCCTTTATTTGCCAACATCCTTTTAAGACACCCACCCACTGTGACACTAGAAAGGATATAAAATTAGACCTCAACTAAAAATGTACCAGTGAAAGATTCTGCAATTAGCAACACAAACTCTTCTCCAGTAGTTCATTAAGGACACTGTCGACCTCTGAGTATATGCACCAACTCTAGGAGCATGGAACAGAAAACTCCCCTGGGGCTACATCCCCTGAACATACTGACTGTTTACAGGCGGCAGGGATTGGGAATCAATGTCACACTCCACAGCACAGAACTGAGTGTAATCTGACACCTGAGTGGAGGGAATGAACACACCTACCCTTTACTACCCAGCCTCACAGGGAAACATGCACGTCCGAGGCCGTCAATCACCAGCTGTGTGCTAGGGTGGTGTTGGTGGGAGGAGGGGGAGGAGGATCAATCGCCATGAATTGTCTGCAAAAACTGTCAGAAATTATGCATGCAGTTAGCTGAGGAAAGAAAAAAAGAGCCAGGATCTACACTAGGTGTCATTAATTGGGCCAAGTACACTTTATATGAGGATATACTTTGTTACAGGTGAAAAAGCCTAAATAAAAGGAAACGCATGCATTTACTACATTTAGGGATTGGTTATGTGCAATATATTACATTTTTATTTTTGGGTCAAGAAACACTAACCACTTCAGCCCTGAAAGGATTTACCCTTAATGACCAGGCCATTTTTTGCGATACGGCACAGCGTTACTTTAACGGTCAATTACGCGGGCGTGCAACCCAAATAACATTTCCCATCAGAAGTCCGTCTTGAGACAAATCGCGTTAGTTCTGTTCCCCTCAGGCCACTGCAAATATTCACGATTGATGAGCTCATTATACTTTTTATTGATGTAAGTGTTTTTAACCATTTTTAAATAAATTGTGAAATGGTTTTACACTATGGCGGGCATTCTTTCTACTTTATGATTTAGCAAACAATCCCTGCGATGAGAATCTTAGATATCCATGTGGTTCACCCCTACATGCCATACGTGTGAGCAACAGGATCGTACGTAGCCCTGTGAAACAGCTGTACAGCTTGATGCCTAGTGGATACCTGCCATACAAGTGGTTTCTTCGCTGGTTACTTACCAGCTTCTGGTAAGCAAATAATATACAGTCAGGTCCATAAATATTGGGACATTGATACAATTCTAATCTTTTTAGCTCTATACACCACCACAATGGATTTGAAATGAAACGAACAAGATGTGCTTTAACTGCAGACTTTCAGCTTTAATTTGAGGGTATTTACATACAAACTGTTGTAATTCCTACACCGTTCACCTGATTTGGATGTAAATACCCTCAAATTAAAGCTGAAAGTCTGCAGTTAAGCACATCTTGTTCGTTCCATTTCAAATCCATTGTGGTGGTGTATAGAGCCAAAAAGATTAGAATTGTGTTGATGACCCAATATTTATGGACCTGACTGTATATGGTTGAGGATTTTCTATGGAATTTTGAATGTTGGCACCAGACACTTCTATGTGTTTAGTTATTTTTCATTATCACTAAATAAGCACCAGGACTTAATTTTTGCATCTATACCTATTGGACACTTTTTAGTGCCACTTGTGATAGTGGTATGGACATTTTATTTATGAATAGTATCCACTAAGTCACCTTAAATACCTGGTTTATATCAGGGTTATATGTGTCATAACGTATTCACTTTGTTTATATACATTTTGGATAGGCACTTATTATGGTTTTCTGGGTATTGATGCCTGGTAAAATTCACTTTTATTAATTCAAGCGCTGCACTTTTTGTTTTCTATACAAATGTGTCCGTTTGTTGTGCTAGCTGCTGGTTTCTGTGGTACCAAGATAGTAAGCGCGGTATTCTCTTATTTTATCTTTTCTTTTGGTGGTATTTGATCACCTCTGAGGTTTTTATTTTTTGCTCTATAAACAAAAAAAAAAAAGACTGACAAATTTTGAAAAAAAAAAACATATATATATATCCACTTCAATACCATGCACTTTTCAGCTTTCAGTGCTGTTGCGATGTAAATGAGAATTGCGCGGTCGTGCGACGTTGTACCCAAAGTTTTTATCAGTTTGTTCCCACAAATAGAGCTTTCTTTTGGTGGTATTTGATCACCCCTGCGGTTTTTATTTTTTGTGCTATAGAAAAAAAAAAAGACAGAACATTTTGAAAAAAAAACAAAAACATTTTTCTTTGTTTCTGTCACAAAAGTTTGTATAAAGTACATTTTCTCCTTCACTGATGGGCACTGATGTGGCTACACTGATGGGCACTGATGAGGCACGGTGGATTTGCACGGTGTATAGTCACGGGTCACGGTGAATAGTCACGGCGGATCCTCACAGGTAGTCACGGTGTATAGTCACGGGCAGTCACAACGAACAGTCACGGCGGGTAGTCACGACATATACACGGGGTAGTAGTCACGTTGGAATAGTCACGGTGGAGTAGTCACGGTTAGACATGACGGAGTAGTCACGGGTAGTCACATCGGTGTAGTCACGGGTAGTCACTTCCTCTTTTACATGAAATATGTTTGAAAACACTGTCTTTGTTTCTTTTTACAAAAACAAAAAAAAAGTTTTACAAGACAGAAAAAAAAAA
>BLSH010163977.1:97648-115377 GCA_018402905.1 Glandirana rugosa | reverse complement strand
CGGTAGCCACCGGAGCAGACTTACCGTCCCCTAGGGGAGGCATGCTGCTGGCCAGGCCCTTTGGACAGGCGTACCTAGTCACTGGGCTCTAGTGGGGTTTAGCCACTGGCCGCCCGCACGGAACGGGCTCTATGCGGTGGTCACCCCGAAGGGCGGTCGCATAGTGTCGGCCGGACTGGGGAAAGATTTGGATTCGAGATATCCTCTATACCACCAGCCAGCTTCTTGATAGCAGTCTTCATCAGATGATTCTTCAGGAGACCGCAGCTCCCAAAGGGAACCAGGTCTACTCCTTGCACTAGGCAAAAGAAAACTGATGTGCTATGCAGAGCAGGGGGATTATATGCTGAGGTGAGGACGGCCCCCTGGGAGGGGCCAACCTACGCTTTTGTTTGTTTTTGCCTAGTCTACTCCTAGTAGGATGAGCATAACCCCATGTGTCATAAGAAGGCGGTGTCTGTCAGTGAACGGAAGAGAAAATATGTTTTCATTTTTTTTTCCACATTTTGCAAAAAGTTGTGAATAAAAATGACATGGTGTGGCGTTCGGAGGAGCAGGACTTGGACAATGAAGACTAGGAAGACCTCTGGGATATCCCATTTCAAGCATTAATATTGACTAAAGACTGGTTGATCCAATTTAAAATAGTGCACAGAATTTATTTTACACCACAGAAACGACATTATATCTACCCTAGTTCCTCCTCTTCTTGATGGAGGTGCCCTGGTGACCCTGCAGGATTTGCCTATATCTTTGGGAGTGTCCTCAGATTCTGAGCTATTGGCAAGACGTGACCCAATTTCTTTCTACACCGACTACTCTGCATGTCCCTGTAAGGGTGGGAGTTTGCCTTCTGGGACTGGTTGAACCTTTGTCCGTTAATAGGTTGATGTGCACTTTATTGGGTCTATTTTATGCGAGGAAGGCAATAATGCTCAAGTGGAAGTCAGCTATGGACCTCAATTTGCCCTTTTGGAAGAGTCTAATCAATAAGGTTGTACCTCTATACAAATCTACGTATTTGTCTCGAGGTTGCCCCAAAAAATTTGAGGTGGTCTGGCACCAGTGGACGGAATCAGAATAGACAGCTAATCATCAAGAGCCCGTAGACGGAATCCACTTGCTCCTGATATGGCTTAGCCTACGGTATATGTGGATTTACTCCTCTGCAGTGACTCATGCTACAATTGTTTAGCTATGAATCCAATTACGAGTTCCTGTTCTCCTGCCATATCATCTTGAAGGTTGAGAGGGAAAAGGAATCTCTTGTATTCCATTAATCCTGATATTACATTTATACAAGAATAACTGAGCAAAGTGTAATATAGTTAGCACTGTTATGTTTTATATGCTTGCAAGCCAGGGAATGCCCAAAGGCTTTGTTTTGTACCCATATACTTTACATCTTTAATAGAAAATAAATGTTTGAAACAAAAAAAAGTGTTTTCCCCCCCAAAAATGTTCACTCTTGTCGCTAAAATCACCAAAATAAAAAACCTAGTGGTGATTAAATACCCCCAAGAGAAAGAATTTTGTTTGGGTATAGTGTAGCATGACTGGCAATTGTCATTCAAAGTGTGAGAGCGCTGAAAGCTGAAAATTGTATTGAACTGGCCAAAAATGGAACTTCCGCTTTAAGCACTCCTCACCCCCTTACATGCCACATTTGGCATGTAATTGTTTTTTTTGGGAGGGGGGGGGGGGGGGAGTGTGTTCCCAGGTATCAGATTGCCTGGCCACTAGGGATGCGCAGCGCGACTCGCTCATGCGCAGTGGGTGCCCGACCGTGAAGCCGGGCCGGGTGCCCACACTAGGAATGGTGGGGCCGTCGGGAGGAGGGGGGAGACGAGCGAGGCTCCGTGCAGCTCCATTGCTGGACCGGGAGACAGGTAAGTTACAGTTTATTAAAAGCCAGCAGCTACACTTTTTGCAGCTGCTGACTTTTAATAAACAAAAAAATGAGTGGAACTCCGCTTTAAGTGAATAACTACACTACATTTACTATATGGACCACTTAAGTATTCATACATGGTGATCATATCCCCCTTAATTACCTCTTCTCAAGAGAATACATTCAGTTCTGCTAATCTTTCCCTGGAGCTGGAAGTTGCATATAATCTGAAACTTGAGTGAAGGAAATAGACATACTCCTTGTACATAGTCTCACAGGGAAATATGCACAGCTGAGGTTGTCAATCCCCTGCGTGCAGAAAGGGGGGGGGGGGCAGATTAGATGGTGCTGGCATAATCTTCATAAGTGACTCATGCAAATAAGAGAGGAAGGGCACAGCAGATAAGAACTGCACTATGCTTTGGATTAAAGCTACTACATACTATAGAGGGATATGCTTTGTGTTTTATTCCAGAGGTTCCCACTGTAAGTGAACTTATAATATATGCACTAATCCATCTGAAATGTACAGCAACTCCTTCTGTGCTAAAAAGTAAAGGATTTATGACTTTTTTGTTTTTGAACCAGAAAGCTATGAAAAAAAGAGTACAGTACAGTATGAAGAGAGAACACACTAACCTTGCACATTCTTGTCACCTGCATTTGCGCTTTGCATATTCTTGTCACCTGCATTACTGCCCCGCACTTTCTTCTTGCCACCATGCTTGCTCTGCATTTTCTTTGGAGCCATACTGGATGTACAGTACACTATGTATGTGCTACAAAGGACACCAAAAAGCTTCTCAATACTGTACTATAAGTGTCTTCACAGTACTGAACACTTTCAGTGTCTCTGTGACCCACGATCGCACCAGAGCTGGGAAAAGCAGGGAAAATGGCCACCAATCGTGTTCGTGAACCAAGGTATCACTGTACTTAGATGACTGGTTTACATGTTGCTACCTTCAGGTAAGTGGACACAGGCAAACAAAACTGTATGGACCCCCCCAAATAAAACTTCTCCCAATGACAGCTATCCTCATTTTTTTTAGCAAGTTTGTTGCGAAGGCTAGCTGTAGTGATTTGTATAGCACTAATATGGAGTAACATTTTAGTTACATGTGTTGTGATTGGAAGATAAAGGTCCTCCTATTGATACGCAAATAAGCCTGCCTGGCTTATACCACAAAGAACCTTAATAGACACCAAGCAAAACAGCAAGCAATACAAAATACATAAAGAGGGAGGGGAGGGTGCGGTGTTCTTTACTGTATTACAAGAAACAGATTTTACAGGTAAGTCAAAAATCCTTTTTTTCTTCACTTTACAGTACAGGACAGGACACAAATGACTAGGACATCCAAAAGCAATACAAAAAAGGTGGTGGGCAATACAGCAACAAACCCACAAACAAAACAAATGGTGCAAGATCCTAACTGCTTGTAGCACTTTACAGTCAAAGGTGGCATCAAGCAGTGACTTGAACATTCACCTGGTAAAACTTTGCAAACGTGTGCGGTACTCTGTGTCCGGAAGAAGAGAGATTTAACCGCAACATACAGAAAGGCTTCTTCACAGTAAGAGCTAAGAAAATGTGAAATTGACTCCCTCAACTACTAGTTCTGGTCAGCCCAGTATATATATTTTTTTTAAAGCAAAGAGCTAGATGCATACCTAAATGCACAAAATATATCTGGATATTAACATTAAGGCCTCATACAAGGGCGTTATTAACGCCGCGTTTTTGAGCTGTTTTTACAGCTTCAGAACGCCACACCATGTTATTCTACGGCCTCATATACACGTTGACATTTTTGAGCTGTAGATGGCGTCTGTGTTCTTAAGCTGTAAGAAGAACTCAGAACCCGCGCGTTCTGAAGCTGTAGCGTTAGAGCGTTTTTGATGCGGAGCCTGCAAAACGCTAACGCACATTAGTGCCGTAGCGACGTTAACCGGCGTTTTTAGCACCGGCATTTTCCATTTTAAAATGTCCAAAAATAGCAGAGGAATGTTTTTTTAAACAAAGTGCGACGTAGCGCTGACGCTCACTAATGCGCATTAATGCCAATGCAAAATGCAAATGAAATCGTGCTTTTAACGCCGATTTTTTCCTGGCATCGGACCAGACGTTACAGCTCGTTTTAACAGAACGCCGGTGTGTATGAGGCCTTATAGGTAAAAGCACCAGGGGTTTTTGATCCAGGGATTATCGGATTGTCTCCTGAAGGATCAGAAAGTTTTTTTTTTCTCCACTGGAGCAAACTGAGCCATCCTTTATTTTTTTTTGGCTTTCCTCTGGATCAACTGTTGGTATAGGAATGTGTATATGGAGGTTTTCTATTTATTTTTTCCTATTGGTTGTACAAGATGGACATGGTGTCATATGTCAATGCCAGAGACTGAGAAGCAGATTGGTAGATCAGGCCTTGAGACAGAGGGGTTGATTTACTAAAGCTTGAAAGTGCGAAATTTGGTGCAGCTCCACACAGAAACCAATCAGCTTCAAGGTTTCATTGTCAAAGCTTGATTGAACAAGCTGATGTTAGAAGCTGATTGGCTAACATGCACAGCTGCACCAATCTTTGCACTCTCCATCTTTAGTAAATCAACCCCAGAGGGTCTAGAACAGGGGTCTCCAAACTCTGGCCCTCCAGTTGTTCAGGAACTACAATTCCCATCATGCCTAGTCATGTCTGTGAATGTCAGTGTTTCCAATGCCTCATGGGATTGTGTAGTTTTGCAACAGCTGGAGGGCCTTAGTTTGGAGATCCCTGGTCTATAAGATGCCAAAGGGAATTTGCCAGAAGCCGAAGTATGTCCGTGTACCAAACCCTCCTGGGTCAGTCTGGTGCTACAAGAATCAATGTAATGCCCCATGAATTGATGCTGTGGAGCAGTTGGTAAAGAGGTTCAGTGGATGAAAAGCATAGATCAGGTAAAACTGATCCCAAGATGGGTCAAGAGCATCCACTGCAAACGCTTAAGGATCTCTGGACTTTTAGTTGAACCTGTTCTGTTTGTTGTGAGACTAAGACACTAACAAGTCCACATCCAGCATCCTCTACCTGCAAAAAAGAGTTAAGGGACCACATGTCCTTGATTCAGACACTGACGGTTGAGGAAGTTGGCCTGCCATTTTTTTTACACCTGGAATGTATACTGCAGTTAGTCCCAGGTCATAATCCTTTCCACTTCCAAGTCATTGGGAGAATTGGCTTCCCTGACTCAAACATTGTGTTGGAAATCCACTAAGTCAGGGAGAGGTGGGCCGAGGAAGATTGACGCATGGGTTTGTCTAGAGAATCTACTTGTCCCACGCAGACAGGATGCTAAGCTAAAGCAGTCTGGAGTGGAATTGAGTATAAGGTACTGCCTTGAATGAGACTACTAATTGACCCAGTAGCCTTATGCTAAAGCATACTGTGGGGTGATGCATCAATAGGAGTAAGCAAGCTTGAGAGCGTAGGATCCTAAACCTTTCTGACGAAAGAAGCACACAATGTGTCCAGGATCAGTCCCTAGTATTTCAGGCCAAGTTGGATCCAGCAAAGACTTCTGGGGATTGATGATCCGCCAAAAATTGTGTACAGCCTGCACAGTCACGGCTGATTGGTCACGGCTGATCACGTGGTAAAGAGCTTCCGATGGAAGCTCTTTACCGAGATCGGTAATGCGGTGGGTCAGACTGACCTATCGCGGGTTATCCCGAGAACATCAATAGACGCCCAGTCAGGATAACGAAGTGGTTAAAGGTGGCTTCTCAGAGTGCTTTAAAAGGAAAACACAAGCAATATACAGGATAACATAAGAAAAAAGGGACAATTAGATGAAAGCTTATCTAAAGAAAACCGTTTTTAGATTTGTAGCATACAGGGGAAAAAAGTATTTGATCCCTTGCTTATTTTGTACGTTTGCCCACTGACAAAGACATGATGAGCCTATAATTTTAATTGTAGGTTTATTTTAACAGTGAGAGAACAGCAGCAAAAAATCTAGAAAAATGCATTTCAAAAAAGTTATAAATTGATTTGCATTTTAATGAGTGAAATAAGTATTTGATCCCCTATTAAGCAGCAAGATTTCTGGCTCCCAGGTGTCTTCTATACAGGTAAGGAGCTGAGATTAGGAGCACTCTCTTAAAAGAAGTGCTCCTAATCTCAGCTTGTTACCTGTATAAAAGACACCTATCCACAGAAGCAATCAGATTCCAATCTCTCCATCATGGTCAAGACCAAAGAGTTGTCCAAGGATGTCAGGGACAAGATTGAAGGCCTACACAAGGCTGGAATGGGCTACAAGACCATTGCCAATCAGCTTGGTGAGAGGGTGACAACAGATGGTGCAATTAATCGCAAATTGAAGAACCACAAAATAACTGTCAAATTTACCTCGGTCTGGTGCTCCATGCAATGTCTCACCTCGTGGAGTTTCAAGGATCATGAGAAAAGTGAGGAATCAGCCCAGAAGTCTTGTCAATGATCTCAAGGCAGCTGGGACCATAGTCACCTAGAAAACAATTGGTAACACAACACTTTGAAGGACTGAAATCCTGCAGCACCTGCAAGGTTTCCCTGCTCAAGAAAGTACATGTACAGGCCCATATGAAGTTTGCTAATGAACATCTGAACGATTCAGAGGAGAACTGGGTGAAAGTGTTGTGCTCAGATGAGACCAAAATCAAGCTCTGACTTCAACTCAACTCGCCGTGTTTGGAGAAGGAGGAATGCTGCCTATTACCCCAAGAACACCATCCCCATCATCAAACATGGAGGTGGAAACATTACGCTTTGGGGTGTTTTTCTGCTGGAACAGGACAACTTCACTGCATCAAAGGGACGATGGACGGAGCCAGGTACCATTAAATATTGGGTGAGTACCTCCTTCCCTCAGCCAGGGCATTGAAAATGGATCGTGGATGGATATTGCAGCATAACAATGACTTAAAACACACAGCCAAGGCAACAAAGGAGTGTCTCAAGAAGAAGCACGTTAAGGTTCTGGAATGGCCTAGCCAGTCTCCAGACCTCAATCCCATAGAAAATATGTGGACGGAGCTGAAACATCAGCCTTGAAGGGTGGAGACAAAGAGGTGCAGGTACCAGAACAGAGTAGTTGGGTGACAGTTAGGAAGTGTAGAAAGGAGAGAGTCAGGAAGGCCAATCCTGGGCTGGAACACATGCCAGAGGAGTAACTCCTCCAGTGAGGGCGAGGGTGAAGCCAAGGGAAAGGAAAGAGATTCTGGTGGTAGGGGACTCAATTCTCAGAAACACAGAGAGGGCAATCTGTCACAAAGACTTGAAGCGCTGAACTGTATGCGGTTTACCGGGCGCTCAGGTTCGGCACATCACGGATCTGGTCAACAGATTACTGGGAGGGGCTGGGGAAGACCCGGCTGTAATGTGCATGTTGGCACCAATGACAAAGTTAGAAGGTGGAGTGTCCTAAAAAAAATATTTTAGGGACCTAGGAGCAAAATTGAGGATTAGGACCTCCAAGGTAATATTCTCAAATACTACCAGTACCTCGAGCCACACCAGACAGGCAGCGGGAGATTAGGGAAGTTAACAAGTGGCTGAGGAGCTGGTGTAGAAAGGAGGGCTTCGGGTTCCTGGAGAACTGGGACGATTTCTCAATCAGTTACGAGATCTTTAGAAGGGATGGACTGCACCTAGATGGGGAGGGTGCAGACCGGCTGGGAAGGAGGATGGCCGACAAGTTAGAGGAGCTTTTAAACTAGGCAAAGGGGGGGTCCAGATTTAGAAATAGCCAGAGTGGAACATAGTTCAGAGGGTAGTATTGGGGGCAGCAGTGGAAGGCCAAATAAAGAACCCAAACCCGAGGCAAGTAGTGTAATAAGTCTTATATGCAACCGAGGAATACCCAACAAGGAAACTGTAGGCCTCCGGACAAAATTACGTGGCTTGTTCACTAATGCCAGGAGTCTGACGGACAAGACGTGAGAACTAGAGCTGCTACTGTACGAAGAAGAATTTGATTTTGTGGGAATTTGAGACCTGGTTCAACAGCTCTCATGATTGGCTGGCTACCATTCAGGGGTATTCCCTATATCGCAGGGATAGGGAGGGCAAAAAAGGGGGGAGGGGTATGCCTGTATACAAAAAATAAACGTACAAGTCAATGTGAGGGATGATATTACTAGGGGATCAAGGGATGAGGTTGAATCCTTATGGGTAGAGCTACAAAGGGAAGATACCAAGGGGAAAGTAATACTGGGAATATGCTATAGGCCCCCTAACCAGAGGGAAGAGGGGGAGGCGGATCTCCTATCACAATTTGGAATAGCCGCAAAGATGGGGAGCGTCATTATACTGGGGGATTTTAATTATCAAGATATAGACTGGGCGGAAGGTACTGCGCTAAGGCTCGCCATTTCCTAAATGTCCTGCAGGACAATTTCATGGGTCAGATGGTAAATGCGCCAAGAAAAAAAGCATTATTAGACCTTCGGATTACCAGCAACACAGACCTGATCACAGATGTGGATGTAAGGGGCAATCTATAGTTTCAGTATAAACTACACAAATTGGAAACATAAGGGGAATACAAAGACACTGAATTTTAAGAGCAAACTTCCATAAAGTACACTCCTTGCTGGAAGATGTTAGTTGGAATAAAATTCTAGGAACAATGAACACAGAGGAAAAATGGGAGTGCTTCAAGAACAAACTAAAAACAAAAGCCAGTGTATCCCATTGGAAAATACATTTAAAAGAGTTAATAAAAGACCAGGGTGGCTTAACTCCACCGTAAAAGCACATATAAAAGCAAAGGAAAAGGCCCTCAAAAAATACTAGGCTGAGGGGTCTCTGTCAGCATTCCATCTTTAGAAGGCTTGCAATAAGGAATGTAAGGGTGAAATCAAGGCGGCTAAGATAGAACATGAAAGACACAGAGGAGAGTAAAAAGAATCCCAAGAAATTCTTTAAGTATATAAACAGTAAGAGGGAGGTTAGATCATATTGGCCCCATAAAGAATGATGACGGGAATCTGGTTACAAAGGATGGAGAAATGGCAAAAGGTGTTAAACATATTTTTCTCCTCAGTATTCATAAAGGAAATGCGGGGGCTCAAGTATCCAAAACTACAATGTTCGTCCTCACGACACATCACAGGAAGCACCCTCATGGCTAACGGAGGATAAAATTAGGAACAGACTTGATAGACTTAACGTTAATAAGTCACCGGGACCAGATGGCTTGCACCCAAGGGTCCTTAAGGAACTCAGTCAAGAAATTGCCAGACCATTGTACCTAAATTTTAAGGACAGTCTACTAACTGATATGATACCAGCTAATTGGAGAAAAGCCAATGTAGCACCAATATATAAAAAAGGAACAAGGTATATCCCTAGGAACTACAGGCCAGTTAGCTTAATAATATGCAAGCTCTTTGAGGGAATAATAAGGGATTATATATAAGATTATTGTAATGAAAACGGTATCTAATGTTTCAGCACGATTTCATGAAGAATCGTTCTTGCCAAACCAATCTATTAACCTATGAGGAGGTGAGCTGCCATCTAGATAAAGGAAGGCCTGTAGACGTGTGTATCTAGATTTTGCAAAAGCATTTGATACAGTTCCCCATAAACGCTTAATGTACAAACTAAGGTCTGTCGGCATGGATCAAAGGGCAAGTACATGGATTGAAAACTGGCTACAGGGGGCGAGGCTAGAGGGTGGGGATAAATGGGGAATACTCAGAATGGTCTGGCGTGGAAAGTGGGGTTTCCCAGGGATCTGTCCTGGGACCAATCCTATTCAATTTATTAACGATCTGGAGGATGGTATAAAAAGCTCAGTCTCAATATTTGCGGATGATACCAAGCTAAGCAGGGCCATAATTTCTCCACAGGATGAGGGAACCTTGCAAGAAGATCTGAACAAATTAATGGGGCAGATAAGTGGCAAATGAGGTTTAATGTAGAAAAATGCAAAAAAATGCATTTGGGTACTAAGAATATTAATGCAAACTACTCACTAGAGGGAGAGCCTCTGGGGGAATCTAGGATGGAAAAGGAACTAGGGGTCCTAGTAGATGACAGGCTCAGCAATGGCAGGTAATGCCAAGCTGCTGCAAGCAAAAGCTAACAAAAAATTGGCGTGCATCAAGAAATGGATTAACTCCAGGGATAAATCAATAATTCTCCGACTATATAAGTCTCTAGTGAGGCCGCACCTGGAGTATGCCATCCAGTTCTGGGCACCAGTCCTCAGAAAGAATGTCCTGGAACCTGAAAGGGTTCAGAGAAGGGCAACAAAGCTGATTAAGGGATTGGAGGGCCTTAGTTATGAGGAAAGATTACAAGCACTGAACTTATTCTCTCTGGAGAAGAGACGCTTGAGAGGGGATAGGATTTCAATGTACAAATACTGTACTGGTAACCGCACAATAGGGACAAAATAATTCCACGCAAGGGAGCACACAAAGACACGCGGCCATTCGTCAAAATTAGAAGAAAGACGGTTTAACCTTAAACTGCATAGAGGGTTCTTTACGGTAAGAGCAGTGAGGTTGCGGAATGCTCTTCCACAAATAGTGGTTTCAACTGGGAGCATAGATAATTTTAAAAAACTATTAGATGGGCACCTAAGGGACCACAACATTGAGGGTCTTTTTTCAACCTCACTAACTTTGTAATTATATACGAAACCTTAATAACTTGGAGAGGATCAGCAAAGAGGAGGGGGACAAAATCCCTTCTGAGATGTGTGCAAACCTGGTGGCCAACTACAAGAAACGTCTGACCTCTGATTGGCAACAAGGGCTTTGCCACCAAGTACTAAGTCATGTTTTGTGAAGGGGTCAAATTCTTATTTCACTCATTAAAATGCAAATCAATTTATAACTTTTTTGAAATGTGTTTTTCTTGGTTGTGTTTATTTGGTCTCTTACTGTTAAAATAAACCTACCATTAAAATTATAGACTGATCATTTCTTTGTCAGTGGGCAAACGTACAAAATCAGCAGGGATCAAATACTTTTTTCCCTCATTGTTGCAGGAGAAGGCTCTGTCTCCCATTGAGGCTGAATTCACACCTGGGCGTTTTGTAGCTTGAAGCCTGAAGCTACAAAACCCTGGAGGGGAAAAAAAATCAATGATTCTCTATGGAGATGGTTCACATCTCCACTCAAACGCCTGAAGCCAAAAGCCTGAAAATGCCTGAAGCTCACACAAGTTCTGGAAGTATTTTTGTAGCTTGATTTGGGTGTTTTTCTACTTTTTACATTGGTGACCTTTTGACCTGTACAAAATCGCGTTAAAAATCGCGGCAAACTCACGCTAAAAAACGCGTGCATTTCTGCCTGAAAACGCTACACCCAGGTGTGAATGCAGCCTGAGTGTAGGTGAGTAGAGAGGACACACAACAAACCAGAATTTGAGGAGCGGAGGTTACAAGTGGGGGAGCAAGCTGAAAAAAGTTCAGAGCGATAATGGGGTGCCAAGCCATGAAGAGCCTTAGGTGTGAGCAAGAGGATCTTAAAATCCATAGGAAACCTGACAGGTAGCCAGTGCAAGGACTCCAGGATAGGGGTTGTTAGACCTTTTAAAAAAAAAAATCATATTGTTTTAATTTCTGATGATTCATTTTCATGAGCCCATGAGAGAGAGAGGTAAAAACAAAGGTCAATGGCTTCAGCTGTTAACAGATTTGTAATAAATCAACTATCTGTAAAATACCATAAACAAACTGTTTGTAAAGCTAAAAACCAAAGAACCGAGGATATTGACACTTTTGTGTTGTTAAATAAATAAGTTTGGAAGGATGCAGATCAATTTCTATTACTTATTACATGTATATTATGAGTTTAAGGCTCCATTTCCACTAGTGCGACTTTGGACACAAAGTCGAATGACAAGTCACAGCGCATTGATTTCAATGGCAAACATTCCCATCTATGGGACTTTGAAAAGGTGCCTGAACTACTTTGATGCGACTTTGATCCACAGAGTGTAAAGTTTGAATGAAAGCTGCACTCAAAGTCGCACTCTAAATCACACAACTTTGGAGTCGCACTAGTGGAAACCTAGCCTAAGACTGGGGTGCGACTTTACACTCTCTGGATCAAAGTCGAATCAAAAGTCGCATCAAAGTAGTGCAGGAACCTTTTCAAAGTCAATGATTTTCAAAGTCGCATAGATGGGAACAGGTACCATTAAAATCAATGGGCCATGACTGGTCATGTGACTGTGTCCAAAGTCGCATGACAAGTCATACTAGTGGAAACTGAGCCTTAGTGTACGTTTCCACTATTGCAACCCCAAAGCTGCACAATTTAGAGTGCGACTTTGATGCGACATTGAGTGCAGCTTTGATCCAACTTTACATGCTCTGGATCAAAGTTGCATCAATTAGTGCAGGCACCTTTTCAAAGTCGCTGATTTTCAAAGTCGCATAGATGGGAACGGGTGCCATTTAAATCAATGGGCTGTGACTTGTCCTGCAACTTTGGACACAGTCGCATGACAAGTCACGTTTCCACTATTGCGACTCGAACGTTGTGCTATTTATGCCCCTTTCACACTTGTGCGACCCAAAAATTGTGCGATTGACACAATTTTTTGCTGCAATCTTGCTGCAACTTTAAGCAATGACTTTGTATTCTTCAGTCTATGGACTCCAAATCCTATCAAAGTCGGACCAAAGTAGTGCAGGGACTACTTTGAAGTCACTGCGACTTGAAGTTGCACAGATATAAATGGTACTCATTGGAAATCATGGGGTACGACTTGTAATGCGACTTTGCAGTCCCAAGGTGCTGGACAAGTTGCACAAATGTGAAAGAAAGGTGTCTTAGAGTGCGACTTTGGGTGCAGCTTTGATCCAAATTTACACTCTCTGGATCAAAGTCCCATCAAAATAGTGCAGGTACCTTTTCAAATTCGCATAGATGGGAACGGGTGTGAAATCAATAGGCTGTGACTTGTCATGTGACTTTGTGTCCAAAGTCACACTAGTGGAAACGTAGACCTTTATTGTATAATGATAATTGAAGACAGAGAGGACATCCCAGAGCACTTCCAGCCATACTGACAGGCCCCCCCCCCTTTTTTTATTTCTTAATTTTCTCATGAAATAGGATGTACAATGCATCCTTACTGATGAGAGAACACTGGGCAGGAATCTATAATCAGCTCCTCCCATCCTGTATATGCCCACTGACTACGCAGTAACAGTGTCCCTCCCTGGAGGTGATGTCACTAGCTTTCAGTAACCACACCTACTGGCTGACTTTACTCTCAGGAGGAAGTAGATTTGAGGTCATGTGATGGCACTGGATACTGCAAACTAAAGATAGAAATACTGGGATTTTTTAGTATTGAAGCTCAAGGCTAAACTTAGGTCACGTTAATGATTGCAGGGGAGAAATTAAGTGTTCGGGTGGACTTCCACTTTAATATGCAATTAACAGCATGGTGCTTTCGCTTTTTAAATGATCCCTCTGTATCCCCTAAAATACCTGGGCTGTGTGATAATGCCAGGTCATGACTCCCTTATCATATTAGCTAATCTCAAAAGCCCTGTGGTCTATGCAGTCTGTCACTAGCAGCTCTCCTATTCTCCTCTGCCTGTGTCCAACTCCCCCCTCCTCCCCTGCCTCTACCTGTCAGTACGTAGAGTCTCTTCTCTGCTCTCATAATTAACTTTTAAAGCTCCTATCCCCTGTGTATTAGAACAAGAAGTTTGCTTGTGTCTGTGTTATATCATAAATATTCTGCTCTATATAGATAAGACAGCACGGCTCTCTCTCTCTCTCTCTCTCCTCTCCAGCTGAGGTCAGCAGCAGAGCTTGGTCCCACCCTCAGGAAAACTTTGCTGAGCAGAGGATAGAGAAAAAATGACAACTGATCCTAGGAAGCCTGTGTGTAATCTATACAGATAAGTATATATATGTTATAACACAAGCACAGGGGAGACCTTATTGTGCTAATGCAGAGGGAATGGGATCATTTTATACAAGTGGCTTAACCACTTAACTCCTCATCCAATGAAAATGAAGACCCACCTTGTGGGCGCAGTTATGAAAATTTTTACGAGGTTATTGTTTGGAATGGTACAAGACCTCTCACTAGTCCTCGATGATGGTCGGATACACACCCCACTGACACTCCATCCATTATCTCCATACCTACATCCACTCATACACCCATCCCTCTCATGAAGACTCCTTTACACTTTATACTTTAAAACTCTAAGGATGCAAAGCGCCACCCAGCAGCCACTTTGAAAAAATGGATTTTTGTATAACTTACAGTAAAATCCTTTTCTCCGAGTTCACTGACAGACGCAGCCTTCTTATGACACATGGGATTATGCTCATCCTACTAGGAGTAGACTAGGCAAAAACAAACAAAAGCGTAGGTTGGCCCCTCCCAGGGGGCCGTCCTCACCTCAGCATATAATCCCCCTGCCCTGTACAGCACATCAGTTCGTAACAAGCCGTACAAAAAACCAACGCAGAGGGGTGGGTGCTGCGTCTGTCAGTGAACTCAGAGAAAAGGATTTTACGGTAAGTTATACAAAAATCCATTTTTCTCTTCCTTTCCCTGACAGACGCAGCCTTCTTATGACACATGGGGACGTCCCAAAGCTGTGCCAATCAAGAGGGGTGGGCAAAAATCATAACAAATGTACCCAACAGAAAGACGCCCTCTCAGGCGGCGCTACCTGCGCCTAAACTGCCACTTGTAATACTTTGCGGCCAAAAGCAGCATCCGAGGATGCTAAAACATCAACCTTGTAAAACTTAGTAAACGTGTGCACTGAGGCCCAAGTAGCTGCCTTGCACACCTGGGACACCGAAGCTTGGTGTCTAAACGCCCAGGAAGTACTAACTGCCCTGGTGGAGTGCGCCGTGACTGGAAACGGGGGAACCTTGCCCCGAATCTCATACGCATGAGTCACGGTCCCCCGTATCCAACATGATACGGTAGCCGACGAGGCCGCCACACCTTTGCGCGATCCTTCTGTCAGCAAAAATAAAGAATCAGACTTCCTAAAAGAAGCTGTAGAACTTAAATATACCCGCAAAGCCCTCACCACATCCAAAGAATGCAGCTCGACCTCTCTAGGATGTGATGGGTGCGGACATAATGAGGGGAGAACAATCCTCATTCAAATGAAAAGAAGAAACCACCTTCGGAAGAAATAAAGGTGAAGGCCGCAGAACTGCCTTGTCCTTATAGAGGACCAAGTAGGGTGACCTGCAGGACAAAGCTGCCAGCTCCGATACCCGCCTGGCGGATGTGATAGCCACCAGGAAAGCCACCTTCTGCGACAATAAGCGTAAGGGAATGTCCCTGATCTTTTCATATGGCGGTTTCTGTAACACAGAAGGCACCAAATTCAAATCCCACGGTGCCAAGGGCGACCGTATCCGAGGGGCCACATGACGTACTCCTTGTACAAATGTACGGATCAATGAGTGAGACGCCAAGGGTCGTTGAAAAAGAACCGCCAGGGCCGAAATCTGCCCTTTAAGCGTACTTAACGCCAGGTTCTTGTCCAATCCTTGCTGTAAAAATGACAGCACTCTGGATACTCTATAAGAGCGGGGATTCCATCCTCCCACCTCGCACCAGGTAATATAGGCCCTCCACGTCCTATGATAGATCTTACGTGCTTTCACCATAGTAGGGATTACGGAGTCCGAGACACCCCTATCCCTCAATACCTTGGCCTCAATAGCCAAGCCGTCAAAGCCAGCGAGGGTAAAGCAGGGTGCAAGATGGGCCCCTGAGACAGTAGGTCTTCGCGAAGTGGAAGACGCCATGGGACCTCTGCCACCATCCACACTATATCGGCGTACCACGGACGCCACGGCCATTCCGGAGCCACCAGGATTGTCGTGATTCCCTCTGCTTCTATCCTGCGCAAGACGCGCGGTAGAATCTTCAGAGGAGGAAAGATGTACAGTAGCCGGTACCGCCCCCAGGGCGTTACCAGTGCGTCCGAGGCGACCGCCAACGGATCCCTTGTTCTGCACACAAAGGCCTGTACCTTGTGATTGTACCTGGAGGCCATCAGGTCCACTTCTGGGGTGCCCCATTTGGAGCAAATCTGGTGGAACATCTCCGGATGTAGGGACCACTCTCCCTGATCCAGAGTCTGGCGGCTGAGAAAATCCGCCTGCCAATTTTCCACGCCCGGGACGTAGATTGCAGAGAGAGCTGGCACGTGAAGCTCTGCCCACCGAAGGATCAGAGCCGCCTCCGCGGCTGCTGCTGCGCTTCTTGTTCCGCCCTGATGGTTCACATATGCCACCGCTGTGGCATTGTCTGACTGGACCCGAACAGGGCGGCCTCGCAGCCTTTCTGTCCAATGAGACAGGCAAAGCCTGATCGCTCTCAGTTCCAGTACATTTATCTGAAGACGAGCTTCCCGTACTGACCAATGACCCTGGACAGAGGATTGTCCCAGGACTCCTCCCCACCCTGACAGGCTGGCATCCGTTGTCACTATCAACCAATTGAGGGGAGGAAAACTCTTCCCCAATCTTACGGCCGGAGCCCGAATCCACCAAATCAGAGACCCTCGAGACTGATGATCCAACCTGATCCGTCTGTCTAGGGATAGGGGAGGCTTGTCCCACTGAGACAGAATTGTCTTCCGTAGGAGTCGGATATGACTCTGGGCATAAGGCACCGCTTCGAACGTTGACACCATGAGACCCAACACTCGCATACAGAACCGTAAGGAGAACCACTGGCGTGACAACAGGGTTCGCACTGCTGCCTGAAGAGTCAGTAGCTTGTCCGGTGTTAGAAACACCCTTGCCTGTACCGTGTCCAGAATCAGACCCAGATACTCCAGCCTGCAAGTCGGAGTCAATGATGACTTTTGTAGATTGATCAGCCAACCGAACTCCTCTAACCTGGCTACCGTGATTGTCACGTTCTCCTCCAGAGCTGTAGCCGACTCTGCCTCAGCAGTATTCGTCGAGGTACGCTACCACCGCGATACCCCTTTGTCTCAGTAACGCCATCATCGGGGCCACTACCTTGGTGAACACCCGGGGAGACGAGGCCAACCCGAAGGGAAGTGCCACAAACTGGTAATGCAGATCTCCCACTGCGAAACGCAGAAAATGCTGATGACTGAGACAAATCGGAACGTGGAGATATGCGTCCCTGATATCCAAGGACGCCAGAAATTCCCCTTGGCGCAGGGTGACCACGACCGAGCGGATGGATTCCATCCTGAACCTCTTCGTCTCCACGAAGAGATTCAATGCTCTTAGATCCAAAACTGGTCTGACCCCGCCCTTTTTGGGTACCACAAAAAGGTTTGAATAAAATCCGTGAAATCTCTCCATCCTGGGTACGGGTATGATCACCCCCTGTTCGGCGAGAGCTCGGACAGCACCTAGAAGCGCCTGGCGGCGTTCCTGCGTGAGCCTCAGATTTGAGGGGAAGAATCTTTCTGGGGGCAGAGAGCTGAATTCTATCCTGTACCCAGAAGACACCACCTCCAGGACCCACCGGTCGGTGATGCGGGCAGCCCACCTGTCTGCGAACCCCAGTAACCGGCCCCCCACCTGTGAAGCGGGTGGGGGCGCAGTCCAGTCTTCTTCAAAAAAGCCCGTCGGCCGAGTCGTCCCTTTTCGACGTTCTGGCCTTTTCCAAAACGTCCCGTGTCATTTTCCGGGACTGTCGTATTCAGGCTTTTTCGCTTCCTATTTAGGCGGAGGCGTACTACCCAACGGGGGTGGGCGAAGTGTCCACCCCCCGGCCAATGACCCCAAGCGTCTGTCCACCCGACGGGCGTAGTGGCTGGCCACCCAGGACCTCCACCACAGAAGACCCATGTCCTA
>BLSH010163977.1:37477-52302 GCA_018402905.1 Glandirana rugosa | reverse complement strand
GGAGGAGGGATTGTAAAGAGTCCGCCACCTGTGCCGACACGTCCGTCCTTATCGTGTTGACTCCTTCCTCGACCCCCTCGTCCGGGCATCCTAGAGACGTTGTCTTCGGTCCTATAGACTGTTTCTGCTACTCAACATGGTCTAATGTCCGTGCGACCTTTTTGTTCTGTTTCGTAAACGTCGTTAGGTCCTTTTCGAGCTTCTAGACCTTTTAGCCAGGTCCTCCTCGTTGAATTCCTAGTATCCCGACGGTCTCTTAACGGGGTTATTGCGTGAATGCGTAGAGACGAGAAGGGCGTATGGTCTTCGTCTCTTTCCACGGTGCAGGGGGCTGGTAGGCCTAATGCTTCTGGTATGCGGGAAGAGCAGAGATGCGTAAGTGCGTTATTGGGGCAATTCTCTGGCAGCCCTATGATCCTTAAGTTGCTCCTCCTGGACCGATTTTCCAGATCTTCGAGCTTTTCCTGGATTGCTGCAAATGCTTTGTCTTGTTTTTCCAGCGTGCCTGTAATCTGGTACAACTCATCGTCTTTGTCAGATATCCTGGCTTCTGTTGCAGAGATCCTACGGGCCTGCTCCCCCAGCTCCTTCCTCAGTTGTGCTATTCCTGCCTGCACAGCCGTGTCCACCGCCTGAGAAATGTTAGGGAGGAGGAGGGCTGCCACAGCTTGTGCGATTTTGGCACATTCGTCTGGTCTCTCAGTGCTGTGAGGCTCCGGGGCCTGCGTGTCCATTGAGACCGTCTCCTTCTCCGTGGCGGCGGCCATCTTTGTACACCCTGGTGAAGGGCTTTGTGCTGTAGCGCGGCCCGGAGCGGCTGGTTCTGGCCGGGGAGCGGTGAGGAACTTGTCCATCCGACTCCCGGGAGCTTCCCCTCACTGACCTGATTGTTTTTTGGGCTGAATCCCGGCGTGTGTAGCAGTATTTGTGCCTGAGGGAGCGGAGCTCCGCGCGCTCACTCCTCTCTCATGAGGCGCCGGAACCGGAAGTGTAGTGAGAGTTTAAAAGAGCAATGGGTTTGTAGTTATCTGGGATGGAGGGGTCTTTACCTGGTTTTGGAATTACAGTGATATAGGAATGTAAGAAGTGGGGGTGAGGTATTGTCCCTCCCATAAATGAGTTGAACAGGGCTGCCATGTGGGGGGTTAGAATAGGTGATAGGCTTTTGTAATAAAGATAGGGGAGGCCGTCAGGGCCTGGGGATTTTTGAGAGGGTAGCGTTTTGAGAACCTGGGATATTTCCTCCGGTAAAATGGGATTGTTGAGCAAAAGAAGATTGGTTGGGGATAACTTGGGGAGATCAAGCTTGTCAAAAAATTCATCAAATGCAGTTTGAGAGAAATTAAATTGGTTTTGCGGGTCAGACAATTATAAATATTGCGGTAAAAAGTTTCAAATATGTGAGTCATGGAGCGCGGGTAAAACGTGAGTTTCCCGTCTGGACCCATAAGGTAGTCCGGGAAGGAGTGATAGGGGCGTGGCTTGAGTTTGTGTACTAACATAGGATGGGGTTTGTTCGAGAATTCACAGAATTTTTGCTTAGACCAAAGAAGGGATTTAGCGATGTGGTTCTGGTCTAGGACTTTTAATTGCTCATGTAGCAGGGTCACCTCTCGGAGACGAGCCACCGTAGGGGAGCGGATCAGGGATCTCTCACTACTATTGAGTTTATCTAATAAATTAGCCTTCTGGGCATTACGGTCCTTTTTTAGCCTGGAACCTAGTGATATACATTGTCCCCTAAAGAAAGACACCTCCGAGAGCGACCCCTGATTAAGCTGAAAAAATTCCCGCAAATCCTTGGAAAGTAGTTCTCTGGTGTGGTCAGCAAGCAGCAAAGACTCATTCAAACGCCAATGACATGTCTTAGGGGAAGGATTAGAGAGGGAAAGTTTTAGGTAGATAGGAGAACGGTCTGACCATGTAATTGGGCCTATGTCTGCCGAGATCATTCTGGTCAGTAAAGGGGTTGATATAAAAAAATGGTCCAATCTCGAATATGTTTTGTGTACCGGAGAGTAGAAAGTATATTGTTTGCTTAAGGGATGTTTGATGCGCCAGGAGTCTAAAAGACGGTTGGCGCGGAGTAGTCTGCGGAAAGAGGTAGATAAAGTCTGAGTGTGGACGGAGGAGGGAGTGTGGAATAATGTTAGCTTATCTTTGGTTGGGGAGTTGACAACATTAAAATCTCCTCCTACTATCGTATAAGCCTGTGAATATCGTTGGAGACACTCAAAAGCTTTAGATAGAAAAGATATTTGACCAACATTTGGGGCATATACGTTCATGATGGTTACCGGAGCGGACATGTATTCACAAGACAGGATTACATATCGCCCATGGGTATCCAATACTGATTCTTTGATCCATAATGGACAGGAGCGTCTAACGAGGATCGCCACTCCTGCCTTTCCCTTAGATTCTGATGCAACGTACGAGATTGGGAAATGTCTGGCAGCAAATTTGAAGGATCCCCCTGGGCGGAAACGCGTCTCCTGCAAGAGCAGGACGTCTGCCTTAGAATTCTTAAACTCCTTCAGGGCCAGCCAACGCTTCCCGACTGAGTTCAAGCCTTTTACATTTATTGAAACAAGTTTTAAAGCCATTTGCATTTACCAAAGTAAAGTATGCGTGGATACAATGCATTGGAGCGGTCTCCAGGTAAACCCAGGGGGACGCCCCAATACCCTCCATAGTGGACAAAGTATGTGTTAGCTATAAATATGGGAAAATTTCCCGACAGCAATTGAGTCTGCAGAGATAAAAAAAATAGGGTGCAATGAACATTCGCATAGGAAGAATGAACATAATTACCATTGTTGACTGTATTCAAAAAAAGGCCTAAAAGAGAAACGTAACAAAAACAAAAAGATTGACCTGAGAGGTGTTTACCGTTCAGGCGACCGGGACCGTGGTCCTGGTATTTACGGGAAGACATGGGAAGCCTCCAAAGACGGCAGGGCAGGAGGGGATCTAGCCCATCCGGGCCCAGCAAATCCTGAGAAGAAACAGTTAATGCATATTGTTCAAAAAAAAAAAAAAAAGAAGGACCCGAAGGTCAACCAGAGGGTATTAAAAGAGAAAAGTTAGTGTATGAAAACTGGTATTGAAAACTGCTGAATAATCAAATGTTAACACCTCATGGGTGAGAGTTTTAAATTTGAAATCTCGCCTGAACTGCAATCCACCGGGTCTGATGGTTTAAGAGACGTGGATTGACCAAAAGAGAAGAGCCAGTCTCAGCTTCATCAAGTCTCAAGGGGGTTGTCTAGCAGAGCGTTGACGTTGTGGGGTGTTGAATGATTTTTTGGCCTTCGACTTGGCTGGGGTCCAGATCCCGGACGGTATAGATACAGGACGTGGAGTCGTCGGGGCTGGTGGAAGGTCCTCTTCGGGGATGGGAGGAAGGCCCAGGCTCTTGAGAAAGGCATCTGCCTCCTGGATGTCACAGAGGACGTGTTGGGTTCCATCTTTGATTGCTACCAGACGGAAGGGGAAGCCCCAGAAGTAGGCCACATGGTTGATCTTGAGGTGGCCAGTGATGGGTCACAAGTTGCGGCGCTTGGCCAGGGTGATTGGTCACTAAAAATCTGAATCCTGTCCCCTTTATACTCGATTCGGGACTTATTGCGAGTGGCCAGGGTGAGAGCTTCCTTACTCTCATAAAAGTGAAAGCGTACAATGACATCCCTGGGTCTGGCCCCTGTGGGCGGTTTAGGGGCCAGGGAGCAATGTGCTATATCCAGACGCCAGTCTATGTCTATCACCTCCGATGCCAGGGTATTAAACAGACCTAAAAGATATGAGCGTATATTATTGTCACTTACAGTTTCTGGGATTCCGCGTATTCGCAGGTTCTGTCTGCGTTCTCTTTTCTTTAAATCCTCTTGTTGGATCTGGAGTTGAGAGATTGTATGCTTAAGGGATGAGTTTTCCTCCTCCAGCACTTGTGTGTATTGTAATAAATCATCCAGCTTATTTTCAAGAGTGTCCGTTCGTTCCCCTAGTGAGTATAGCTCTCCCATGAGTTCCTGAGAAAGGTTCCCCAGAGCTTGGGAAATAGTATGTGTCAGTTGCTGCAGTAAACCCTGCAGCTTTTCGTCTAACAGCTCCGGGGTGAGCATTGCCTGAGACTCTGTCACCTCTCCGATCGAGGGGGGCTGGATCGGGAGATTTTCGGCCGAATCCGGTACCCCCGCTGGGTCGCCCTGGGAAATCGAGACTGGGGATGCAGGCCTAGTCAGAAACCGTTCTAGCGTGGCGGGAGGCCGAGGGTCTGACGGCGGCTGGCCAACGTTCTTTTGCCACCCAATCTTACTCATGAGGTGCCTGGGGTAAAGGGGGTAATGCCGGGATGACCCCTGTGGCTGAAGTCTGCTGATGAAGCGGTACAGGAGTCTCGGAAAGCGGGCTGAAAGAGCTCTGCAGCTAAGCGTCCGCCATCTTCAGAAGCCGCGCATGCGCCCCCAAGTCTGCCCTTTTCAGTCGGGTCTCTAATAAATTCTTCCGCCTGCTTCACTATCTGCATTATCTCTTTCTCCAATTGTCCAGAGGATTTTTTGATCTTAGATATTTCTTTGACCAAGACTCCACTTAAGTATGCTTTCATGGCATCCCATACAACCAGAGGGTATGCCGTATCCTTGTTCACAAAGAATTCTATCAATCTCATTTTGATATTAGTCTCTTTTGGCATCAATGACAACCAGTGTGGATTAACTTTCCACATCGGGAGGTTTGATCGTCCGCCAGAGATAAGTATTACTATCAAAGGAGAGTGATCCTAGATCCCCCTGGCACCATATTTTACTGTGTCTAGCCATGGGAGGAGGTTATCGTTCCCCAGGGCAAGGTCTATCCTACATAAGGACTGATACGTGCTTGAGCGGCATAAGTATTTGCTAGCAATGGGGAATTTGAGTCTCCAAACACCTATCATTCCTATTTCAGCTAATTGTTTGGCGAATCTTTTATCTCCCTTTTTCACTACCTTATTTAGTTTATCCTTCTCTTCGTTAAGTATATTATTAAAATCCCCCATTATTATAACCGGTATCGCTGGCCATTGGGTCATAATCTTGGCAATTTGCTTAAGTACTTCATCGTCATATGGTGGTGGAATATAGACATTTATCAAAAGAATTGTTTTATCCGTCAATGTAGACAATATCATAATGTATCGTCCACCTTTATCTATGATGCATTGCTTACAGGAGAACCCAATTAAAAAGTAATGTGTTTGTAATAGACCTAGCATCACTAGCAGAACCAGCAGAACCCACATTAAGAGATGTTTTCCAAGCTGTGCAGGTGAGCAATCGCTTTTTGACATCTCTTACTAATCAAATAACAGATTTAAAGATGGACATTGCTAATGTCAGACAAGACATTAAGAAAATCCAAGGAAGAGCAATAGAGACTAGAATTAGCCTGTTGGAGGATGACTTACCAGTGTTAAAAAAAAATATATTGAACCAATTGACTCCCAAATACTAATACATAATCAAAGATGGGAAAACGTAGAAAATAGACAAAGAAGAAACAATATTTGCATCGTAGGATTACCTGAAAGAGAGGAAAGCCAATATCCGGCCTCCTTCTTTGAACAGTGGCTATTGAAAAAAATTAGGTAAAGAAAGTTTCTCCAAAACATTTGCAGTGGAGAGAGCTCATCGTATCGGGGAATAATCCCCGACCAATCATTCTAAAATTGCTTAATTACAGAGATGGAGACCATGTCCTACCCAAAGCACGTTTGCGAGGAAGTATTGAACATAATGGCCATAAACTTTAATTTCAGACTTTACAGTAGAAGTACAGACACAGCGGGCAAAAATTTTTGGATGCCAAGCGCAAACTATGCGCATTAGACATTTCATACTCGATGCTATTTCCAGCTAAACCACGTGTGCAGGATGGAGAGAGGGTGCAATTTTTTGAATCATCAGGAACAGTGAACCTATGGCTGGAAAAAGGAAGAGTAGATGATATACTGGATTTGAGATAATGGAAGAATAAAGAGTATAAAAGACTAATTATGACTAGGAC
The DNA here is from genome assembly GCA_018402905.1 of Glandirana rugosa. Taxonomy (NCBI): domain Eukaryota; kingdom Metazoa; phylum Chordata; class Amphibia; order Anura; family Ranidae; genus Glandirana; species Glandirana rugosa. The sequence continues at coordinate 46,254 of BLSH010163977.1, read as the reverse complement.
TTGCCCTGTTACATACCATATTATACTCTATTCAAATTTTTCTGGTATTTAGCGTGAGACATCACAATAAGACACTACTATTTCTTGATTTTTTTGTCTTTTTTTCTCCTTGCTCTTTTTTTTTGCTCCTTTTAGTAAGTATATGAACATACAATAAGCCAACCACTAGGAGACCCCTTGGTGTGTGTCCCAAGTGGACAGATGTATTTTTGGTTGAGGACTTCAATATGTTGTGGATCCTCAAAGAATGGTTACCCCATGTGTCCCGCCCCCTTTTTTTTATTTTGCCCATTTCTTCTCTCCTTTCCAGTATTCTTATTATCATGCAAATTATAGATTAATTGCAAACATAATGTATGTTATTACTTGCATAACACTGTTATTAATGATGTTTTTATACCTGATGAATAATCAGAGAGGACAGACTTCTTGATCCTGTGTATCTAAAAACTTACTATAGAATAGTGGATTAAGATACTATCATGGAATGTGGATTAGGAGACAAAATTAAATGAAACACTGTCCAGAGTACTATGATGCAATACAATCCAAGTATAGTATTGCTACAGGAGACTCATCTAGATGGAGGTACTAAGGTACTTCTCCATAAAGCTAAATTTCCATTTCAATACCATGCGAGTTACTCCATCGGACATGAGTGTTTTTTTAGTGAGATTTTCAGCCACACAGCTCTACCCCTATTTCCACCCTTTTTGAAATCACATGCACAGCAAGATGGAGGACAGCACCCTTCTGTTAGAAACTGAAAGCCACATATTACTTGTCCAGACAGATAATTGTGTCAATGATCCTAAAACATCCACACTATAAAAATCATGCCCAGAAGAATCGAGATGGGCGCTAATCTCAGTAATTGCAGACTGGTCCCATTTGGATAGCACCCATAAACATGAGAAGTTAGCTATGTGTACTGCAGCCATGTTTACCTAGCTCTCTTGCATCATTACAACAGCATTTGTTGCATACATCTGAGCCAGCCATGCGATATCTCTCCCTATGTTCTGCCACTTTTTTTTGATATGCTGCCTGTAATGTTGTGAAGCTGCACTTGTTGCAGACATGTGCCAGCTATGCAGTCTCCTACTGTTTAACCTGCATTTCCCTTTTTTTGTTTTGCAAACTTATCCCACTATCTGCAGCCATATAACAGTGCTTCTGCATATACCGCATGTAGGGCGAGATTTAACTGCATGACAGCACTCAGAATCTAGTGATGCTCTGCATGGAAACCAATCAGCTTTGCTAATAACATCTGGAAGCTGAGTGGTTTCTATGCATAGCTGCACTAGAATTTGCACACTCCACATTTGTTAAATACCCTCTATGGTGTCAGTAGTTAGGAAGCAGAATATTGCAAACTTGGTAAACTCAACTGATACTGAACAGTAACGCTAGCTGACACAAAGTAACTCATAACACATTACAGAAGTGAGTCCAAGCATTTTATTATTTACAACAGTGGTGAAAAAAAACATAACAAATATGCATATGTGAAGTCCTTATTTTCAACTGTAGCTGAAATTGTAATTTTAACAATTTTCAATTGCTTCAAGCTGCCATGGAAGCTGCCCTGTGGTCATAAAAGAAGTTTGCAAACTCATTACAGATATGGGCACCGCTTTTGCTCCCATGGCTCCTGCTTCATTGTGCCCTTTGAATATTGTGCTTTAAAGAATTCTAAAAAAAAAAACAAAAAAAAAACACGATCCACTCAGCTCCCGTACAAAATTATGTAAAACGCATGCTGCCTTAACTGCACTTATTTAGTTGATGGCACTGTGTAGAAAATGCTATTTATTTGAAAAGAAGCCAAAGTGGGCATTCCACACTTCATGCTCTGGTGAGCTGGTGTTTGAATACCCTCTTTTCTACGTTGAGGTTTCGACTGGAGTAGGGGCTTCACAGATGTTCCCCTAAGGCAAATGCCTCATCCCCAAAGATATAGTGTGGAGGTTCCCGGCAGCAAAGTGTTAGCAGGCAGGGTCAGATAATTTTTGAGCAAAGATGCTGGAATTCAAACTGCTTCCATAAGAGCCTATGTCAATGTATCTGAAGCAATAATTTGCATCCAAGACTGCCAGTAGCACAAAATAAAAATATTATAATTAAAATATCTGCTACCACTGGAAATTGGTTTCATTAGTCTGATACGTTTCCTGTCGAATGCAGTTCGTGAAATTGCACTGCTCCCAAAAAAGATTTGTTATAGATAGCTATTCCTCATTTGTAGGCTTTGCCATGACCAGATTGTGCATAATATTCCAAATTATAATGCAAGTGCCCTGTGTGATATAGCTTGCTGTAGATTTTCCGACCATAAATACAAAGTGCAAACTGCCCAAGGACTGTCCAGTTGCTAAGTACCTATGGGAAACAAAAACAAAAAAATAATTGAAGTAATTTAGTTTTTTTTTTCCAGTTGTACTCATCCAAAAGAAGTGGAAGAGTTTGAAAGATGCCTACACTAGCTATTGCACACAGCTACATGAATTCAGAAGTGGGCAAGCTGCCGAACAAACTACCACAATACATACAGCGCCTTCACAAAGTATTCATACCCCTTGAAATTTTCCACATTTTGTCATGTTACAACCAAAAACGTAAATGTATCTTATTGGGATTTTTATGTGATAGACCAACACAACGTGGCGCATAATTGTGAAGTGGAAGGAAAATGATAAATGGTTTTCAAAATGTTTTACAAATAAATATATGAAAAGTGTGGCATGCATTTGTATTCAGCCCCCCGAGTCAATACTTTGTAGAACCACCTTTTGCTGCAATTACAGCTGTAAGTCTTTTTGGGTATGTCTCTACCAGCATTGCACATCTAGAGAGTGAAATGTTTGCCCATTCTTCTTTGCAAAATAGCTCAAGCTCTGTCAGATTGAATGAAGAGCATCTGTGAACAGCAATTTTCAAGTCTTGTCACAGATACTCAATTGGATTTAGGTTTGGACTTTGAATGGGCCAGTCTAACACATGGATATGCTTTGATCTAAACCATTCCATTGCAGCTCTGGCTGCATGTTTCGGGTCGTTGTCCTGCTGAAAGGTGAACTTCCGCCACAGTCTCAAGTCTTTTGCTAAGACTGCCCTATATTTGGCTCCATCCATCTTCCCATCAACTCTGACCAGTTTCTCTGTCCCTGCTAAAGAAAAGCATCCCCACAACATGCTGCTGCCACTGCCATGTTTCAACGTGGGGATGGTGTGCTTAGGATGATGCAGTGTTAGTTTTCCACCACCACACAGCGTTTTTCTATTAAGCCAAAAATTTAAATTTTTGTCTCATCTGACCATAGCACCTTCTTCCACATAGAGTATCTCACACAAAATTGAGTACACCCCTCACATTTTTGTAAATATTTTATTCTATCTTTTCATGTGACAACACTGAAGAAGTTACACTTTGCTACAAGGTAAAGTAGTGAGTGTACAGCTTGTATAACAATGTAAATTTGCTGTTCCCTCAAAATTACAACACAGCCGTTAATGTCTAAACTGCTGGCAACAAAAGTAAAAAATGTCCAAATTGGGCCCAAAGTGTCAATATTTTGTGTGGCCACAATTATTTTCTAGCACTGCCTTAACTCTCCTGGGCATGGAGTTCACCAGAGCTTCACAGGTGGCCACTGGAGTACTCTTCCACTCCTCCATGAGGACATCACGGAGCTGGTGGATGTTAGAGACCTTGCGCTCCTCCACCTTCCGCATGAGGATGCCCCACAGATGCTCAATAGGTTTTAGGTCTGGAGACATGCTTGGCCAGTCCATCCCCTTTACCCTCAGCTTCTTTAGGAAGGCAGTGGTCACCTTGGATGTGTGTTTGGGGTCGTTATGTTGGAATACTGTCATGCAGCCCAGTCTCCGAAGGGAAGGGATCATGCTCCGCTTCAGTATGTCACAGTACATGTTGGCATTCATGGTTCCTTCAATGAACTGTAGCTCCCTGGTGTCGGCAGCACTCATGCAGCCACAGACCATGACACTCCCACCATCATGCTTGACTGTAGGCAAGACACACTTGTCTTTGTACTTCTTATATGGTTCCTGCCACACACACTTGACACCATCTGAATCAAATAAGTTCATCTTGGTTTCATCAGACCACAGGACATGGGTCCAGTAATCCATGTCCTTAGTCTGCTTGTCTTCAGCAAACTGTTTGCGGGCTTTCTTGAGCGTCATCTTTAGAAGAGGCTTCCTTCTGGGACTACAACCATGCAGACCAATTTGATGCAGTGCGTGGTGTATGGTCTGAGCACTGATAGGCGGACCCCCTACCCCTTCAACCTCTGCAGCAATGCTGGCAGCACTCATATGTCTATTTCCCAAAGACAACCTCTGGATATGATGATGAGCAAGTGCACTCAACTTCTTTGGTCGCCCATGGCGAGGCCTGTTATGAGTGGAACCTGTCCTGTTAAACCGCTGTATGGTCTTGGCCCCCATGCTGCAGCTCAGTTTCAGGGTCTTGGCCATCTTCTTATAGCCTAGGCCATCTTTATGTAGAGCAACCATTCTTTTTCTGAGATCCTCAGGGAGTAATTTGCCATGAGGTGCCATGTTGAACTTCCAGTGACCAGTATGAAAGAGTGAGAGTGATAACACCAGATTTAACACCTGAGACCTTGTAACACTAACGAGTCACATGACACCGGGGAGGGAAATGTCTAATTGGGCCCAATTTGGACATTTTCACGTAGGGGTGTACTCACTTTTGTTGCCAGCGGTTTAGACATTAATGGTTGTGTGTTGAGTTATATTGAGGGGACAGCTAATTTACACTGTTATACAAGCTGTACACTCACTACTTTACATTGTAGCAAAGTGTCATTTCTTCAGTGTTGTCACATGAAAAGATATGATAAAATATTTAGAAAAATGTGAAGGGTGTGCTCACTTTTGTGAGATACTGTATTTGCTGTGTCCCCTATATGGCTTCTTGCAAACTGCATATGGGACTTCTTATGGCTTTCTTTCAACAATGGCTTTCTTCTTGCCACTCTTCCATAAAGGCTAGATTTGTGGACTACACGACTAATAGTTGTCCTGTGGACAGATTCTCCCACCCGAGCTGTGGGTCTCTGCAGCTCCTACAGAGTTACCATGGGCCTCTTGGCTGCTTCTCTGATTAATGATCTCCCAGCCAGGCCTGTCAGTTTGGGTGGAAGGCCATGTCTTGGTAGGTTTGCAGTTGTGCCATACTCTTTACATTTTCGCATAATGGATTGAACAGTGCTGTTAGTTGATCAAAGCTTGGGATATTTTTTTTTATAACCTAACCCTGCTTTAAACTTCTCCAGAACTTTATCCTTGACCTGTCTGGTGTGTTCCTTGACCTTCATGATGCTGTTTAAAACCTCTGAAGGCTTCAGAGAACACCTGTATTTATACTGAAATTAAATTACACACAGGTGGACTCTATTTACTAATTAGGTAACTTCTGAAGGCAATTGGTTCCACTAGATGTTAGTTAGGGGTATCAGAGTAAAGGAGGCTGAATGCAAATGCACGCCACACTTTTCAGATATTTACTTGTAAACATTTTTGAAAATCATTTATCATTTTCCTTCCACTTCACAATTATGTGCCACTTTGTGTTGGTCTATCACATAATATCCCATTAAAATACAGTTAAGTTTTTGGTTGTAACATGACAAAATGTGGAAAATTTCAAAGGGTATGAATACTTTTTTAAGACACTGTACAATCCAAGGAGCTGGACTTTTTAAGGTCTGTATTAGAAATGAGCTAGTAAGTCATGCTCCTTTGAAGGTATATTTAAAGAATATAGACCTTCTAAAGCATGTTTCTTATTTCAGTAACTACATTTCCTGGGAAGCTGCAGCTGGAGAGGAGGACCCAGCGGATGGCAATCAGGCAGTGGATGAACACAGCCAGGAAATGGTAGCTGAAATGTCACTTGATAACAGCACATCCTCAAGAATAGTACCGGTGAACGAAAACAAAACCCCTCCTGCAGTACCTGTGCGGCGACCAGTATTAAGGGCCACTAGAGGCAGGGGGCAACAACGATATGACAAGCTCGTTGATCTCATGGAAAAAAAAAAAAAAAAAAAGAAGATGATAACAGTACCATTATATTCTTCAAGAGCCATGGAAATTTAGTCAAAGTGCCTGACAATCAGCAGTTAAGAATGTGAACAGCAATAATGAACTGCATTTCCTTTTTTATTTCCCCACCTGCCGACCGCCCAATCCCACCATTTCCATCACCAAATGCCTCCCTCCCCTCCTTATCCTCACCTCCCTGCTCTATCCACATAAAGTAAACAGCTGCAGCATCACCAGCTTCCCACACCCATTTTCAGAATTGCCCATTCATCTCTTATCCCCCTGTTCCGTCCACATACCACCATGTCCAAAATAGAAAAAATACACTTCCCTCACCTCAACTTCCATACATTTCTTCCAATCCTCAACCTCCATGCATTCCTCCCACCTCTCAACCTCCATGCATTCCTCCCACCTCTTAACCTCCATGCATTCCTCCCACCTCTCAACCTCCATGCATTCCTCCCACCTCTCAACCTCCATGCATTCCTCCCACCTCTCAACCTCCATGCATTCCTCCCACCTCTCAACCTCCATGCATTCCTCCCACCTCTCACCCTCCATGCATTCCTCCCACCTCTCACCTTTCATGTTATCCTCCCACTCCTCAACTTCTATGCATTTCTCCCCACATTTTTCTGGTCCACCTAGCACATCCCCTTCAACAACCTCATCTCAGGAAAATGCAATTTAATTGCCACAGATCCTCGTCAAAACATTATCAGAATCTGTGAACTGCTCTGTTATATGTTAAAACCCAAAGCTCTCAGGTTGGGTGTTGTTTCTGTGGAGGGTGTTTAACGTGTAAAAAATAACTTTTTTTTTTTTTTGACTTACCGTAAAATCCTTTTCTCTGAGTTTGTTGACAGGCACAGCGACTCTTAGGACTAAGTGGGTTATACTGCCCTCTTCAGGAGTTTACTAGGCAGAACAGGCAGTTCTAACAGCAAAAAGAACAGTAACAGACACAACCCCTCCCAGGGGGCAGTCTCCACTGGCAGATAACCCCACACCCAGCTCTGCTAGCTCAGTTCGTAACAAGCAGTGCAACATCCAGAGGGACGGGTGCTGTGCCTGTTGACAAACTCAGAGAAAAGGATTTTACGGAAAGTCAAAAACATCCCGTTTTCTCTTTCGTTCGTCGACAGGCACAGCGACTCTTAGGACTAAGTGGGACCTCCAAAAGCAGTGCCAAAAATGAGGGGTGGGTAACAGAACAATAACAGAACTAAACACTAAACCCAACCAAACCCTCGGTGAGGAACCACACGTGTCTCACATGGCCGCCTGCAAAACTTTGCGGCCAAACGCAGCATCCGAGGATGCTAAAACATCAACTTTGTAAAACTTTGAGGTGGTGTGCACAGAGATCCAAGTAGCCCCCTTGCACACTTGAGACACAGATGCCTGATGTCAAAAAGCCCAGGAAGTGCCAATCGCCCTGGTAGAGTGAGCAGTGACCAGAAAGGGAGGCTCCAGACCCCTTACAGCATAGGCTCGGGTCATAGTCTGTCTAATCCAACGTGAAATAGTGGCTGAAGAGGCCGCCAAACCCTTGCGTGGACCATCCACCACGACAGAGCGTCCGACCTCCGAAAGAAGGCCGTGGTTGCCAGATACACCTGCAGGGCCCAAACAACGTCCAGGTAGTGCACAGCAACCTCCTTAGGGTGAGATGGGTGCGGGCATAATGAAGGAAGGACAATGTCCTCATTGATGTGGAAGGAAGACACCACCTTCGGTAAAAAGGAAGGTGATGGGCGCAAGATCAATGATGATAACGTAGGAATGGCGCTGTCTGAAATTAACCTTGGGAAGTGTATCTGTCTGTGTGGGGTAATCCCAATAAAATGGTGAATTGGTAAGAAGAATTATAGGTAAAAATCAATAAATGTCCGTAAAAGGTCCGTAATACTAAAATCCGTAAATGTCCGTAAAAAAGAAGAATTAATCTAAGATCATCTAAAAAATTCCTTTGCAATAGGTTTGATAAAAAAGAAGGTAAGGTGGTGGTTTAAAAGATATAATACAGCAGAGAGAAGATTTATAAACTCATATATATAACATGTCCGTAAATGTCAGTAAAAGTCCGTAAAAACCAGAAAGAAGAATAAATAGGTAACCGCTTATGTCTATCTAAAAATCACGTATTAACCGGTTTTCAATACTTTTATAGTAGAGACCAGATGAGACAACCAGCAGCGTGGTCAGGTCCGTATAAATGTGGGAATATTCGGTGGGTTCAATCATAGGATTGTTATCTCTTACGCTTTATAGTCCTATGTTTTCACTTTAGAGAGAATCAAAAAACACACTTCAATAACTTTCAGAATTCAATATACTCAAATATTTAGAAGAGAGACGACATAATATAGAAAATTTGGTGGTGGAATGGAAGAAAAAATAGTTTGGATAACGTTTCCTTAAAAAATCTACTAGAATCTAATTAAGAAGAAAAAATGCCTGTAAATGCCTAAAATCATAATGCCTGGAAAATGCCTGTAAATAACTAAAAATGGATATTAAGAAGAATGGTTAAGTGGTAAAATAACCCTAATGGGGTGTGTCTGTCTATGTGAAGGGTTCCAATTAAAGTCTGTCGCGGTAAGGATGCAATAGTAGTAACTAGAACGCGGGTAGTGGAAGGAAAAATGGCTTCCACCACAGAAGGAAGG
>BLSH010163929.1:724953-736066 GCA_018402905.1 Glandirana rugosa | reverse complement strand
ACCCGAACGATTTTTGAAATGTCCGGGTCCGGGTCCGTGCCACGGACACCCGAAAGTTCGGTACGGACCCGAACGTTACAGTCCGGGTTCGCTCAACACTAGTTACAATGTTCTTACACCGCCAACACACAAGGCCCAATTTTTGCCACCTGTTTGACTGGGGGATGTGCGGTTCCCCCCAAAAACCAAACCAGGCCCTTTAGGTCTGGTATGGATTTTAAGGGGAACCCAAGCCAAATGTTTTTTAAAAATTGTGCGTGGCCCCCCAAAATCCAAACCAGACCCTTATCCAAGCATGCAGCCCTGGCATGGCAGGAGGGGGTGGGGATGAGTGAGCGCCTCCCCCCTCCAAACCATACTAGGCCACATGCCCTCAACATGGGGAGGATGCTTTGAGGTTGCCCCCAAAGCACCTTGTCCCCATATTGATGGGGAGAAGGGCCTCATCCCCACAACCCTGGCCGGTGGTTGTGGGGGTCTGCGGGCAGGGGGCTTATCAGAATCTGGAAGCCCCCTTTAATAACATATATTACATTGTACCCCTACCCATTCACCAAAAAAGGAGTGCAGTGTAAAAAAAACAATAGACCGTTTTTGACAGGTCCTTTATTTTGTAAAATAGCTCTCTCTTCTTTCTTCCTCCATCTTCTCCTGGCCCGGTCCTTCTTCTGGTCTTCTTCTTTTAGTCTTCTTGCTACCTCTCTTCATCTTCAATCTTCATCTTCTTTCTTCTTTCCCCGCCACCGCTCTCTTCGCTTCTGCAGTCCAGTCCCTACGTGTCTTGGCAAATGGGCGGTCTTCGCGATGACAGTACTTTTATAAGAAGGGGTGGGGCCACTCAGTGATATAACTGAGTGAACCAGCCCCCTTCTGATGTCATGTGATGTCAGAGGGGGCGGGTCACCCATTTATATCACGGGAGGTCCGGTCCCTTCTTTTTAAAAAACTGTCATCGTGAAGACTGCCCATTCGGCAAGATGCGCAGGGGCCAGACTGCAGCTGCGGAGATCGCTGCAGCGGGGAAAGAAGAAAGAAGATGAAGATTGAAGATTGAAGACGAAGAGAGGAAGCAAGAAGACTAAAAGAAGCAGACCAGAAGAAGGAGTTGGCCAGGAGAAGATGGAGGAAGAAAGAAGAAAGCTATTTTACAAAATAAAGGACTTGTCAAAACTGTCTATTGTTTTTTTTTACACTACACTTTTTTGGTGAATGGGTAGGGGGGGCCGGGATCTGGGGGCCCCCTTATTAAAGGGGGCTTCCAGATTCCGATAAGCCCCCCCACCCGCAGACCCCCACAAGCACCAGCCAGGCTTGTGGGAAAGAGGCTCTTGTCCCCTTCAACATGGGGACAAGGTGCTTTGAGGTGGGGGGGCAGAGCCCCCCTCCCCTAAAGCACCCATACTCCCCATTTTGAGGGCATGTAGCCTGGTACAATTCAGGAGGGGGGCGCTCGCTCGCCACCCCCATCCTAACCAGCCAGGGCTGCGTGCTCGGATAAGGGTCTGGTTTGGATTTTACGGGGACCCCCACATCAAATTTTTTTTAAATTTAGCGCGGGGTTCCCCTTAATATCCAAACCAGATCCAAAGAGCCTGGTTTGTACTGGGGGGGGGGTGCACGCACTTTTTTTCAGCGATTTTTTGTATATTGCCGGGAACCGGCAATACATTACAGCCGCAATTTTAAATGACAATTTTTCCTATGGAGATGTCATTTTGCTCTGGCTATGTTCTACACCTCACAGAGATGTGCCATTTTACAAACAGACTAAAGACACCCCCCAAGGCACAATATTTAAAGGAATTTTTCTTTTTTTTTTACTGCATTATTAAAATCACTGCTCCTGAAAAAACGATTGGTTTAAAAATGTTTTTTTCATTGATACATGTCCCCTAGGGCAGGGCCCAGGTCCCCATACACTTTTTAGGGCAAAAACATTGCACATAAACCTTTAAAATTAGCACATAACACGTCCCATAGACTTTAATGGTGTTCGCATGTTCACCCTGAACTTTTTGCCTGTTCGCATGTTCTGGTGCGAACTGAACCGGGGGGTGTTTGGCTCATCCCTAGTACAGATAGCATAGATGGTCCAATATCCATTGTTTCCTGAGACTATCTGGTTCTCTCTGCCATCCTGAAAGGACATTCCTCTCTACGAGTATTTACACAGTGGTATTTCTTGTAGCTAGTACCATCACCTCAGCCAATTGAGCTTTTTTTTCCCTTGCTCAAAGGCAATGGATTATACCCAGTTTACATCAGATAACCATGTGCAGATAGAACTCCTTGTAACACTCACCTCTTCAAGGCCACTGTCTGAGCAGGTGGCCTTATGTTGCAAGAAACACATTTTTCTTAAATTTAACCTAGGGATAAGGTGATGTTAGGCCTAAGACTTTCCTATTTTTCACAATAAAAATAAATTAATTAATTATTGACTGCTGACCTTGTTTTTTTAAACATTGTTTAAAAAAAAAAAAAAAAAAAAGATACAGGGTTTCTCCCAAAATCCATACCAGACCATTATCATAGATAGGGCCTTATTTAGGTGGGGGTTGCATATCAGGGGGCCACCTTATTTTAAAGAGGGCTTCCAGATTCTGTTAAATTTCACCCCACAGACCCTGACTTCCATTAGGACAGGAATGTGGGAGACCCCCTGGCAAAGTACTATCTCCATGTTAAGGGCAAGTGACCTTGTATAGTTCAAGAAGGGGGGTATGCAGGCATGCTGCCTCCTCTTTCCTGGCCAGCTAGGCTGCATGCTTGGCTAGTGGTCTGATATGAATTGTGGGGAACCCCAAGCATTTTTCAGTTTAATTTTATGTAGTGTAACTCGTTAAAATCCATAACAGACCCTTATCAAGCATAGGTGTCTGGTATGGATACTTAGGGAAGAAGCAAACCTTTTTCCTGTTCTCACTCTGGAATCCATACCAGACCCTCATCTAGAATAAGGATCTGGCATGGGTGTTGAGGGGGAGCCAGGCTGCAGCTGGAAAGTGTAATTTTAGCATCAATTTAAATTGTATTTTTTTTTCTTTATAAAGGCCACTTTTGCTTTAGTACATTGCAGAAGAGTGCCACTTTCATGAGCAGATTTAAGGCATACCCAAAGCATGTTATATAAACTTTATTTTTATGATACATGTGTTTTGCACTTCAGACTTCTGTAGAGAATACAAATCTGTCAAGCTGACTGTTGGCTTTCAGGTGAAATCGATCAGGTGGCCATATAGAAATCTAACTGCTTCCATGTACAATCTGCTTTATTGGCATGCAGGGGAAATATCAGTGGCTAATATACCCCTAATGTCTTATTAAAGAGAACCTGTCAAATTAAAAATTCTATCACATAAGGGGATAATGTTCTCCTGTGTGATAGCAATACATTTAGGTGAAAAAAAAGATACACCAAAACACTTAAAAACCCCTGAAACCAAAAATTTCTTCTATCAAAAAGTCTCATGTCGCCAGTGGCGTTGCTATGGGGGTGAGGGGGGTGCAGCCTGCACCCGGGTGACACCTGCCAGAGGGTGACACCAGGCTCCGAATGGCACTGGCGTTGCATTGAGAGGGGAACCGTGGTTCTCTCCTTCCCTTACGGGATTTCCTCTGCTCCACGCAATGTGCAGAGAGTGGGGGAGGAGGAAATGAGTCAGAGAGACAGACTGTGTGGCCTGGTCCGACAGTCCCGCACACCCCCAGACGCCGCGGCCTCAATCACATCTACAACATTCTCTTCTCAGTCAGATGGACTCCGCCTGACAAATGCATTCTAGTTCCGGCCACGCCATGACATCATTCAGAGGCTGGTACTAGGGAGGTGGGATGGAAGAAAGTGCCACCGGCACTGCAAGGGAAAAGTGTGTATGTGAGTAATAACTGGGCTGGCAGATCCTGCTTCCTTATGTGCTGTGCTCTGCTCTCACACTTCCCTCCTTGCAGTGGCTCCCGGTTCCCCCTGAATGAATGGATGTCTTAAAGAGGGCGCAGGGTAGGGGGCACTGATATAAGGAGGGGGGCTCTCTCTGATATTTGGAGGTCTCTAAGGAAGGGGGTGGGCGGGGCACTGATATAAGGGGACTGTGAGCTAATGGGGGTCTCTAAGAAGGGGTACTGACTGCTGATCTAATGTTTGGTGACCAGCCATTAGGTCTGCAGCAACTCCCTTAAAGATCCCCATTAGCTCACAGTCCCCTTATATCAGTGCCCCCTCTTCCTTATCAGTGATGCCTGTTAGTTCCGCCTATCTGTGCCCATCATTGCCGCCTATCTGTGTTCTTCATTGCTGCCTATCAGTGCCGCAAATCAGTGCAGCCTCATCACTGCCCATCAGTGCAGCCTATCAGTCTCCATCCACCCCCATCCCATCCCGGGCCCCATCCATTCCCCCCAATCCCACCCCAGCTCCATCCCTGCTCCTGATCTCATCCTGGCTCCACCCACCCCCCAGAACCTATTCGGGCTACATCCATTCCCCCGATCCCATTCTAGCTCGATCCACCACCCCTATCCCATCCCAACTTCATCCACCCCTCCAATACCATCTCAGCTCCATCCATTGTGGCAGGTTAAGGGGCTAGAGCCCCACCGACGCACTAGCCTCCTTAGTGCCGGGGGAGGGGGGAGTGACCCCATGTTTTACCGCACCAGGTGACACCAACCCTAGTAATGTCACAGCATGCAGCCTTTACCCCACAACTGGCCCTTCTGGAGATAGAACACCCCCACTTCCCACTGAACAGTGTTTATACATTTTGTTCTTTTTTTGCATTGGCAATGCCCTTTGTTTAATATTCCCTTGCCTATCGGCCTTAAAAATAGAAAAACAGCTGTGGGTCTGCCAATAAGCTATATACTTAGTATACAGCAAATATAAAGTGCATCATCATATGCTTAGTCATCAATGTGCAAATGTAAAGAGTGACTATGTGCTTAATCTTTACAATAATATCTACTATACATAAATAAAAAAGAGTGTTAAAAATCGTGCAACACTGCAAAAATAAAGTGCAAGGTGCACATATATAGTCTCTTGAGTGTTGTTTCCCCCACAGTGGGATCCACACTTCCAATTTGTCAGCAAATCCTTGAAAGTACAGGAAAAAAACACCCTCTGTATCTGTTTCTTCCTTTTAGCAAGAGATCTATATATGTGTAACGTGTGGACAATCCTTTACTGCCACCGGGTGGCCGCTCACCTCCAACCCCCTTGAGGGTATGCCTCTCTGCATAAGTTATGCAATAAGGAAATAGATCATCCTCCGGTTCTGTCCGATTCAAATTGATATTGACAATCCTCCGCTTAAACAGAGATATCCCACAGATAAAACACACTAACACACCCCTTAACCAGGGGGGAGAAAATGATTTATCCTTTATGGTAAACTACACAATGGTAATTAGGGCTCCATTTCTCCATTCATGCAATGTAAGACAAAAATATCTCTCATGGTGTAGTATTTCCAAAATATGTATTAAAAAATGCGATATAGCAACTTACATTAAAAACAGCTTTCATCAGCGTCCTGTCATGTCCCCTGTGATACAGCGTTCAACAGTGTGTAAGAACTTCCGGGATCGGCGGCACCCGGAAGTGACGTCACCATGTGTCTCTTGACGCGTTGCGTCACAATCACGTGACTTTATCAAGGATATCGACACTAGGTGACGTTTGTTTCTTATATAACTAAAAGAACGGACTGGACCCACCCACTTCGGCCATTTTTCATGAGCCCTATTGATTACCAACTGGCAGCCATTTTTTAGAAGTCCCGTTTTGCATATCAATCTGATAATGACCTGCGAAAGATGATTCATAACAGGGGTAACGAGATATGGAACTAGATGGATAACCTTAAAGGGCCGACTCAAAGGATATAACATCATAGAACTCAATGATGTGATATATTGTATGAATCGTGGAAAACCAAGGAGATCAATACAAAAGTGATACCGGAAGTTCCCACATAGCCATTTTCTCGAAGCCCTGTTACTCTATACAGTGTTGATACAAAGGCAGCATATCAAATAAACAACATATCTAGTAACAAGAACCATCTTAAAAAGTGAATCATAAAACAGTCCATCCTGGTGACTCAATGTCCTCGGTAGACCTAGAACTAGCCATATAGATGGAGCCACCATTACAAATTTTATAAATATAATTCTATAGGGAACAATCTGGTGAAATACCGATAAAAACAATATGAAATCAGAAAAAATATATAAAATCAGAAAAATATATATATAAAAATAGTCCTACTAGCAACAAATAACAGATGGATAATTGACCGTATTTTAATATAAAAATGTGAATGTGGGATAATAAAAGATAAGAAGGTAAATATATGAGAAAAACAAAATAAAAATGTAAATATATAGGGAACAAATATGAAAAAGATGAATAGGCAAAAAAAAAATATAAATTATATATAAAAAAAAAAAAAAAAAAATATATATATATATATATATATATATATCTTTTTTTTTATATATATTATTTTCTTTCAAATAATTTTTTATTGAAAAATTGTCAATTATAACAATAGCAATAGTTCCATTATACAGTAGAAGATCAATAGAATACAAGCAACATAGGGCTAACATTTTACATGGTATTGTATCTCCTCAGGTGCAAAGATGATACCAAAATGAGACCCCAGTAAACAGCTAGAGAGGGGGAAGGGAGGATTTAGATCTCCTGATCCGGTGCCCCGGTTCAGTGGATTGGAAGAGTCGGACACCCCTAATGGGAACAAACTGTGCCCGGCTCCTCCTCTCCACCCAAGCGTTGCATATATTGCCCCCCCGCACCCCCTCCAGCGTTCACTCTGCCGCACCCTGAGGCTGTTCAACAATTATTGTGTCGCATACGCCACATGATGCGAGATGAAAAAGTACGTAGCCATGAAATGGGAAAAACAATGCTACCTGTTAACATCTTATAAAATTTCGAAGAACAATAAAGGAAAAAACAAAAAGATTAGAAATAAAAATAACATTAAGTACCAGAGTCTAGCAAAAAGTACCTTATTTTTTATGGGGAAGGTTCAAAAACTGAACTTTAATAGTCATCTAGTGGGAAGGACAGATTCCACAAGTTCCAGTGTAGGTTATATTTTTTCAAGTTATTAAGGCGTACTGCAAAATATTTTTTGTACGAGTTCTGCACCTGAACTCTGTGTATAACTTCAGAGAGGTTAGGAGCAGAGGAGTTCTTCCACTTAGAGGTGATAGTTAGTTTTGCTGCCATGAAGATGCTAAGTGGGGGTTTGGCTTTATAATATTGCCAGTCACACTAGCGATCAGGGAGAACACTGAGTTCCAGAAGCTCTAAGCCCTTTGCAACTCCATAGTATGTGTAGTAGACTCCCAGATTCTCCACTGTCCCTCCAGCAGCTTGGGGAGCGGGCCGGGAAGAATCTAGCTAACTTTGCTGGGGTTAGATAAGTCCTATAGATAATTTTTATCATTACTTCCCAATGATTGACACAATGAGAATACTGATAGTGTGACTTTATAGCGTGCTGCCAGTCTGTATTTGAAAAATTAGTACCCAATTCTTTTTCCCAGCTAAGCATGCCTGATGACTTACAAAAGTCTTTTTTATTCTGAAGAACATTATAAAACCAGGACAATCCCCTTGGTTTATCAAATTCATTCTTAAGGTATGCCCAGGTGAGGTCGTGTAGATAATAGTGTAGCGATGGCTCTGTATGGTGGAAGTGAGATAATTGAGATTTAGAGAATGTACATTGGTCAGGCTGTTGTGAAAGAAGTTTCTTGTATGTTAGGATATTCTTTTGCAGCCAGGGTGTGACTCTGATATTAGGGATAAAATATTCATAAAGTCTCAAAGGGAGATCTGTATGCTTAGTTTTGTCTTCAGGAAGTGCTCCTGTATGTAGTCTCTCCCATGCTACTAGCGTAGCGTCTATAGAATGGAGTGTTTTGTAGTAAGTTTGGGCCCTGGTTGCTTTGGCTAAGAGTAGAGACGGGAGGTCTCTGTTCTCTAGTGTTGCCTCCTGGAATTGTACCCATAGTTTTTCTGAGTGTGGTTCAAACCAGGCTTTAAGTTGGTCCAATAGGGTTGCAATGTGGTAAGCCCTGAGGTTAGGGAAGCCTGCCCCCCCTTTGGATTTATTTTTCAATAGGGAAAGGAGTGGGATTCTATTCAGCATCTTTCTCCAGAGAAAGCCTCTGAACAGTTTGTCAATTTTAGTAAAAAATGTTTCTGGCAAGAGTATGGGCATGGTTCTGAAGTAGTAGAGTATTTTAAGTAAGATTACCATTGTTATGGCTGCTATTTTCCCCATCCAAGAGAGTTTGCAGTTGGATATGTGTTGGAGTTCCTTTTTAATTATCTCAGTCAGTTTAGAAAAGTTAGAGCTGTAAGTCTCTACTGTCGGAACACACAGGGTTACTCCTAGGTACTCCAATGTGCTAGTAGACCATTGGAAGGGAAATCCTTTTTAAGTTTTTTTAGCGTTTTTTTAGGCACTGCGATAGGCATAATATTCGATTTAGTTACAGTTAATTTATAGTATGATATTGCGCCAAACTCTTCCAGAAGCCTCCACACCTTGTCTATGGAAGAAGCCGGTTTAGTCAGGGTCAAGACCACATCATCTGCAAAAAGCCCTACTTTGTGATTATACCCCCCAATCTCTATTCCATGGATGTTGTCGTTTGATCTGATAGCCTCCGCCAGGGGTTCCATCAGGAGCGAAAAAATAAGGGGTGATAGGGGGCACCCCTGACGGGTGCCATTTGATATTTTAAATCCAGATGATAGCACATTCGAGGTGTATACTTTAGCTGAAGGTGTGGTATAGAGAGCCTTGATTGCTGAGTAGATAGAGCCTGTTATTCCGAATCTCATCAGGGTAGCCCCCAAGTATCCCCAGTGCACCCTATCAAAGGCTTTTTCTGCATCCAAGGTGAGGATAACTGTAGGGGTCCCACGAGATTGCTCCACTTTAGTAAGATTAAAAAGTCTGCGAGTACCATCAGGGGCTTGTCGTCCCTTAACAAAACCCACCTGATCCGCTTTGACCAGACGTGGTGTAATTTTTGCCAATCTATTAGCTAGAATTCTGGCGTAGAGTTTAAGATCAGTATTTAGTAATGAGATTGGTCTAAAATTTTGGGGACTGTCCGGCTTCTTCCCAGGCTTATGTAGGGCTATTATGATTGCTTGCAGCATTTCCAAGGGGAAAGAGGCAGTTTCAGTAGCTTGGTTAAATAGAGATTTAAGATAAGGAGTTAGAATCTGAGAGAATATCTGATAATATTCTGATGTAAAGCCATCAGCACCAGGGGATTTGCTCGTAGGTAAGGACTTAATGGTGGCTGCAATTTCCTTCTCAGTGATGGGGGCATTGAGGGAGGACAAGCCCCCAGGATCTACCTGTGGGAGATTAAGGGATTGCAGAAATTGATCTATTTTTGGTGTACTAGGTTGTGGTGTGTTATCATCCAGATTCAAATTGTAAAGGTCCTGATAATATTTTTGAAAAGCATCCGCAATCTCAGCCGGATGATATACTAAGCGGTTGTTATGGGGGTCTTTGATAGATGTCAGTATAGAGTGTAGCTGCCTTTTGCATATATAATTAGCCTGGAGTTTCCCTGCTTTATTGCCATGGGCATAGTATGTGGCCTTAAAACGGTGTAGGGCTGATTTGTGCAGTGAGATAAAGTGCAGGCATAACGCTTGTCTACAATTAAATAGTTCTTCTTGTAATTTAGGCAAGGGGGACTTTTTATGTTGATTCTCCAAATCTTTTAGTTTATTTAGAAGGGAGTCCTAATTAGCATTTCTCTGCCTCTTTTCCCTCTCCACCGCATGTATAAGTAATCCTCTACAATACGCTTTGTGCACGCACCACAATGAAGAGATATTCATTTCTATGGTATTATTTACATCAAAAAACTCCTTCAAGCTTTGGGAGATTCTATTTTGGTGGACAGGACTGGACATGATCGGTTAGTTGGCCCTCCACAGGTACGTAGGGTTGTAATTGAAGGTTTCTTTTAAGCTAATAGAAATTGAGGCGTGGTCTGACCACGTCGTAGTATGTATTTTGGCATTTGTGATTCTGTGCAGAGTAGAGATATCAGAGAGAAATAAATCGATTCTCGAATATGATCTATGAAGTGCAGAGAAGTAAGTATAGTCTCTTTCCTCTGAGTTCACGCATCTCCACACATCATAAAGTTTCGCATCTGAGAGAAAAATTTTCAATTCGTACCTGTAGGGGTTGGCCCCCCTGGAGCAGTCCAACGTTCTGTCCACTATACTGTTGAAATCCCCTGACAAGAGGAGGGAACCTTGAGTCACTTTGTCAACCTTCTTCTTGAGTGACCTCAGAAAAGTAGCTTGACCTGTGTTTGGAGCATATATCTTAACAATTGTATATACAATGTTATTCAGACTACAGATCAAAATTATACATCTCTAGTGTTGAGCGAACCCGGACTGTAACGTTCGGGTCCGTACCGAACTTTCGGGTGTCCGGGGCACGGACCCGGACATTTCAAAAATCGTTCGGGTTCGGTCCGGGGTTCTGCTATTTTACTCCACGTGTTCAGAAGCTGCAGGGCAGCCAATCAACAAGCGTTTCACTGGTTTGCCCTTAGAAGCCATCACAGTCATGCCTACTAATGGCATGGCTGTGATTGGCCAGTGCATCATGTGACCCAGCCTCTTTATAAGCTGGAGTCACAGTGCTGCAGTCACATGCTCCTTGGGTTAGTGTAGGGAAAGGAAGCTGAAAGCGTGAGGGAGAGATTAGAGACATTTTAAGATCTGATCCTGCATCCTAAGATAGATTACTTTACTACTGCTGTCTGTGCTGTTGCTCTGAGGACAGAGAGCAGAAATTAGAGATTTCATATACCGCTGCTTTGAGTTGCAGATCAAACTCTGCATAAAACAATGATCGCTATGATCGTGCTCAACGATCAGATTGTTGGACTAATTTGAGATTTCAAATACCGCTGCTTTAGCAACTCGTGCTAGCACCGCTAGCAACAAAATACGTCTCAATCTAGACGTTGAGTTTCGTCGCCATAAACTTTAGAGTTTAATCAGGTTGTTAGA
>BLSH010163929.1:668303-710208 GCA_018402905.1 Glandirana rugosa | reverse complement strand
AAGTGGTTTTTTATCAGCTAGAAAACAGCGATAGTAAATAAGAATGATTTGCAGAATTGAGTGATACTGATTTTTGGGGAAATTTATCATCAGAAACTGAAAGTGACGATAGCGACAATTCTGCAACTGAGCAAATTTCTGCGTTTTTGGTTTGATTACATTATTGAATACATTTTATTACTATTATATTATTATTTTTGATAATTATTTTTAGTTATTTATTATATTATAATTTATGATTTCATTTTTCAAACTTTTTCATACCCGGGATGTCTACTAGACTCTTGTTTGGACAGATTTAAGTGAGTTATTCCTAAGAATTACAGGCCTACAATATAAAACGCCAAATTTTCATGCAAAATAATTGTACCACTTTTGGAACAAAATTCCAGACAGAATCATACCGCCAGGGAGGTTAAGGGTATACTCAACACTAGTATTACAGAAGCTAGTCTGAAAGTGTTGATGAGGTGGTACCTGACCCCGGCAAGGCTCCATAATTTCATACGGAATCAGGACCCATCCTGCTTTAGGGGATGCAAGCTCCTGGGCACCATGGCTCATATATGGTGGGAATGCCCAAGAATTAGGCCGTTCTGGAACAAAATCTTTGGCATCATTCAGAAGGCTTTAGGTATCAAACTTCCTAGATCTCCAACCATTGCCCTCTTAAATGAACACATTCCCGATATTTCTAAACCGAACCGAAAATTAATACACTTCATTCTGTTAGGTGCCAAGATCACTGTTGCTAGAGCCTGGAAATTGGCGCGGGTCTCCCCGAGAATGGCCATCCGGAAAATTTCGTGGTTAATGATACAGGAAAAGATAGCAAGTATTAGTCAAGATACTATAAGTAAATTTGAAGTGGTCTGGGAACCCTGGGCCAACTATATAGGAGTTCCTATGTCTCCTGGCTTATAAAGATGCCAAGCTGGTTCAAGCTTATTCTCCAGCAATGACTTACCCACCTCCTCTCTTTTTCCTTTTTTGTCTCTTCTTCTTCTCTTCTCGCTTCTTTCTTCCTTCTAATCCTCGCCTTTCTTGTTTTTGTTTATTGCTCGGTCCTACTCATTGCATTTGTTTTTATGCCAACCAGAGATACATCTCTCATAAGGTGTCTTGATAGGTTTTACCAGATATATGTAACCTGAGATGTTTAAGGTTCACACTTATGTCGTTGTATACTTTCTTAGCCAGAAAAAAAACGGTCTATGAGCAGGAGACTACTCTCGCTTTGGTGATGACCCGAAGGCTAGGCCTTCTTTCCCTGGCACAGTGTGTTCCCATGAGGGTGCCGGAAGTGGGAGGCCTGGACCTAGGTGTCATCCTGAAGGGGTTTCAGTCATAAGGGACAGGGCAGTTCGAGATACAGTAGTTTTGCTTTTATATATATTTATATATATATATTTTATTTTGTATCTGGAGTCAAGATGCAATGCAAGATTCTATTTTGATAAAGTTGTGTATTATGTCTCGGTCATGCAAATCATATAAGTGTTGTCCAATTGTCATCAAAACAATTTAGCCCATTCGGTCCCAACTGGACAATCTTCCTGCTATGTTTCACACCAGGTTTTATGTATCTCCTGCATGGTATTTGACTATATGTCATTCTGTATGCTTAAGTTATAAATAAAAATCTTTTTGAACTCAAAAAAAAAAAAAAAAAAAAAAAAAAAAAAAAAAAGTTTACCAATTATTCTGTTGAGGCATGTGGCCAGGATTTTAGATAAAATTTTTATGTCCAAATTCAGAAGAGAGATTGGGCACCATAAATTAATTCTCATAGTTTGTAAAGGCAGCAACTTTTGCATAACCCAATCAATATACGCCGATTGCGATTTTTTTTTTACCACAAATATGTAGAAGAATATATATCTGCCAAAACTGATGAATAAATTCGTTTTTTTATATTTTTTTTGGACATGTATTATAGAAAAAAGTAAAAAATATTGTTTTTTTTTTCAAAATTGACGTTTATAGTGGTGATCAGAAGTGACACAGAAGTAATCAAATACTACCAAAAGAAAGCTCTATTTGTGGGAAAAAAGGACGGCAATTTCGTTTGATTACAATGTCGCACGACCGCGCAATTGCCGGTTAAAGCGATGCAGTGCCGAAACGCAAAAAGTGCTCTGGTCATTCAGGGGGAAAATCCTCCAGGGCTGAAGTGGTTAATGGAACATTAAAAAGTAGTACAGCACCAATATGCAAAGTAAACAAATAAATATGCAACATGTAACATATAGGGGTTTATTTACTAAACTGGAGAGTGCAAAATCAGGCTCACTTCTGCATAGAAACCAATCAGCTTCTAACCTCAGCTTGTCCAGTTAAGCTTTGGCAATAAAACCTAGAAGCTGATTGGTTTCTATGCAGAAGTGAACCTGATTTTGCACTCTCCAGCTTTAGTAAATACACCCCATAGTGACATTACATTACAGCAGCATAAAAACCTTGATAACATCTTGATAAACATCTTCATAACATCTTGATAACATTCTATTGGATGAAACACAACCGCTGCACGATCCTGGGTTGGCACCGGCTTTACATGTGAGTTTCCTGGATTGACTGCTCTACTTTTATGACATTTTATGTTATTTTATCCATATGGTGAATAAATTTACTACACTATGAGATACTCCTTTGGGCTCCAAGTGAGCTTTATTTATCCCTAGCTGGGATATACTAGGAGGTACCACTGGGAGCGAGTTGCCACACTGATTGCCATTTAATTTCCTACATATTCAAGAATTTATGCTGCTGTAATAGTAGGCAGCCATTAACTCTGGTGAGTTTTGAATTCACTTGACGTTGGTGATTGGACACTTTTATTTCACAATTTTGTATCAGTTATTTCATATGTCACTATATGTTACATATTGCATATTTATTTGTTTACTTTGCATATTGTCACTGCACTACTGTTTAATAATTATGTTTTGAGATTAGCTATATTACCTTCTGTGCTAACAGCCTCCCTGTCACTTTTAAAAAGATTTTTTTTCACAGTGCAGATTCTACTACATTTATTCATGGAATGTTATTGTTGGTTCTGTCATAAATCTTACATTAAAAAGCTTTAAATTCAGCAAATTTTAATGACCTTGTTTTTTGGATATACTTAATTAGTAACATACATAATACAATAGGACATGCTGTATATGAGCAGACACCAAGATTAAAGAAAAGAAATACTGTAAGTATTAAGTCAGAATATATACATATATAATCATAATATCAAAGAAATAGTGGTCTATGACCCCAGCCCTCTTAAATAAAAGAGCAGAGGCAGATTTTAGTTGCATAGTGCTAAGATATATATCATTGATGGGCTTTATAGCTGAGGGTCAACAGAGGTCCAGAGACCTCTGATTGGAGGCCAAGTGCAATCTCATAATAATATATTATATTTATCAGAAAAACTAATTAAAATTGGGAAGCTGACAATATTCTATTTACCTGAAATTGGTGAGTTCAGTGATGAATGACAAGCTTTAACATCTCTTTTACCAGTAAAACCCTATGAAATGAACTAAGCATTGTTGTCACATTAAAAAGAACAGTATCTGCAAATAAAATCTTTTTTTTTTTCATTTTTAGCAGATACTTGTTTTGCTGTTTGGTGTAAATTCTCCATTTATATTGCGTTCTCTAGCTCCAGTATTTGTATATTATAATATATAACTATAGCTTACTTTCTGTATGCATTTACTGGTGTTGATTTTTCCAAGTGAGCAGCTACTGCTTAGTAAGAAAAAAGACTCACCCAAGCTCTACCGCTTCTATGAATCAGATAAGGTGTACAGAGCGATCGGTGCTCTGGCCAGTGGTATTCATAATAGCTGCATAGTAGAAAAATACCGGCAACTCGATGGCTTCCTTATAAGAACTTTATTGTTGCATCATAGCAGTAAAACATCCATAAATGCTAGTATTTATGAATGTTGTACTGCTATGATGCGACAATAAAGTTCTTATAAGGAAGCCATCGAGTTGCCGGCATTTTTCTACTATGCAGCTACTGCTTACTTTGCAAATAACAGCCTCACTAAGCTTAGTAAAATAATGAAGCTGGGTTTATTTTAAATGCCCAATAATGAGCAAGGGAAATTTAAAAAAAGTATTTTTTTCTTGAAAATGGTTGTATACCTGAAGCGAACAAAGCTTCACCTTATTTACTAACCCCAGCAAATATTAATTTTGAAAAGTAAACATTCTCTATTCCTTTTATACAACGACCCCAACACTTTCTGCAGTCTTTTGAGCCATCAGAAACACAACAATTTGTATGCAGTCAGTGCTGGGGAGGAGAGAGAACTGTCACACAACCCATGACCACCACCACTACAAAATGAAAGACAATGTAGGTTATACTGTTAAAATGTTACTTTTAGTGCATGAACAGATGTCATTTAATTGAATCACTGAATAGGTTTTTATTTCTTTCTGTAATGGCCATAAAGTCTTTACCATAAATGTGCTCCCCTGCCATGAACAGTAGGAACCTGACACATTAAAGTAGAAGTCTAGCCAAAATGTATTTCCCAGATAAAATAGGAAGGGTTGCAAATGCTTAGGAAGGTTTTATTGATGTCTGTGTGCTGGTGATGAGATTTTTCTTCATTTTCTGTTACAGGTGGCACCAGAAACAGGCATTGAATGGCATTATTCCAATAGGTAGCAATAAAAATCTTGCCCTGATAGAAACCATGGACCTCCTTCTTCCCTCCCTCCTGCCAGATGCCCCCACAGTAAGCAGCTTGCTGTGGGGGCACCCAAGCAGACGCACTCCTGAGCTGCAGCTCTGTGTGTCCATTTACGCACTGAGCTCTGAGTCTCAGCCCTGTCCTCTTCATCTTCTGATTGGCTCACTGGCTGTGATTGACAGCAGCGGGAGCCAATGGTGTACAAGTCCCCAAAGAGGGGACTCAGGTAAGTATTACGGGGGCTGGGGGGGCTGAGGCACACAGAAAGTTTACCTTCATGCATTGAATGCATGAAGGTAAAAAACCTTGTGCCTTTAGTACCACTGTAAGAGAAATCCAGCCCCCTTCACAATCCACCCCAAACTAAAAAAAAAGTTTTGACCTGACAGTGTTCCCATGTCATTGTTCCATGTCAAGGCTCAGTATAAATGCCTCTTTCAGTTTTTAATGTTTCAATAGTCAATCTTCTGCTTTTTTTCTGAATCTCAACATTAAGGCTAAGTTCACACATGTCCAGCTGTGGTTTGGTCAGTTTTTAAAAGGAGTCAGGTGCAGCTTTGTTCACCGCTTTAGGTGCGATTCAGGTGTGAATTTTTACTTGAATTCACACATGAACCAGACCTAAAATGCACAGGACTTTTTTAAAAAATGGACTGTGGCCATCCCAGACATGTGTGAACCAGTTCCATTGCAGGCCAGTCTGGTTCACATGTTATGCAAATCAAATGTGGTTCAAAATGCATCTGATTCGCATATATGTGAACCAAGCCTAAATCATATACATCATACACATCTTATAGTAGTAATAGCTAAGGTATGTACATTGTAAAGGACACATAACTGATATTTGATCGGTCTCTTCTACAACTGGAAATCATTCATAATATCATGAATAGAAGTTTTTAATTTTTCATTTCTCTTGGTGCCAAAACAGAACAGATTGAATTGTGAACCTGAATAACTAAACACAGTCCTTATGCAAATTTTTGTTTGTTTTCATTGTTTAACATTTCTCAGATTTCTACTATTAGGCAATTGATGTGTTGCGTACATATACAAAACCATTTCCTTTTGTTTTATGAGATTGTGATTTATTTTATTGTATTTACTAGCATTTTTTTTTCATTTTTGTGATTCATTCTGTCTCATATACCTGATACAAAACTAAGAAAAATGGTTTCTTTTACCAGACGAGTTTATGAAGTTTCCAACCTCTCTAACAATGAATGCATGAAACATTTTTTTTAATCATAGCCACTGTATTACTTTTCCCATCTTACCTCCATCTACTGTCTCCTCAGCACCTGTCAATCACAATGAGTTTTTACCCTGCTATAATTTAAGGTTAGCTTCAAAGAAAATTAATCTAGAAAAAATAACATGTGGTTTGTTCCACAGAAATAACATCCATTTCACTTGTCCCTCTTAAAACTAATCTCACTGTCTATGATATTGGCTATTTTCGCTAAATGTAGCAAAATTGGAATCTGAATCAAAGCCTACAGAGGACATGGAGAAAATAAAGTGCTTGTTTCACAAGTGTTTTGTATCAAATAAATTAAAAATGGTTTCAAGTGCAGTAACTCATGAGAATCAGAGCTTTATGACCTCTGATTCATCTTTAATACAGCGTGATTGCTGTAGGCTGAATTTGCCATTGCTGAATACTATACAGGGAAGCTTTATATATAAAATGTACCCTATATAAACATTGACATTTTATGTAAACAATTTGAATTGTATATTGACCAAAATGTGGTCAAGCTCAAACTCAGTAAGTATTTTATTTATTTGCTTACCAATTAAAAGTGCTGCCTGTATTAGTTAAGAAATCCTATAAAATGGAAGAGAGAGACCTAATTCACCAAGTCATAACTTGCAGGTGCCAGTTTGCTTTTAATGGCTACGGGGCCAAAAATACATATTTATTTTAAGAATAAATAAATAAAAAGAATATGTAGAAAACAACTCTACATGCCCTTTAAAGCAGTAGTAAACTTTTGAAAATAAAAAAAACAAAAATGCTTCCTCCTGCAAAGTAATATCATATCATGTGCTAGTTTAGGAGGTGCACGTTTAGGAGATTTTCATTTTACCTACAGGTAATCTTTGTTATAAGCTTACCTGTAGGTAAAAATCAAAATGTGGAGTCTACTACAACCTTAACCCCTTCAGCCCCGAAGGATTTCCTACCTTAGGACCAGAGCACTTTTTGCGATTCGGCACTGCGTTGCTTTAACTGGCAATTGCTTGGTCGTGCCACTTTGTACCCAAACGAAATTTGCTTTCTTTTTTCCCCACAAATAGAGCTTTCTTTTGGTGGTATTTGATCACCTCTGCGTCATCCAAAAAAATATATAAAAAAAACTAATTTATTCATAAGTTTTGGCCGATTTATATTCTTCCTCATATTTTTGGTAAAAAAAAAAAATCGCAATCTGCGTTTATTGATTGGTTTGCGCAAAAGTTGCCTCGTTTACAAACCATGAGAATTCATTTCTGGAGTTTTTACAATTTTTTTTTGTGACATTGGGTTGGACATGTTGGACATTTTTGACACTTTTTTGGGACCAATGACATTTATTTTAATACGTTTTTATTGGTTTTTCCAAAGAATATGGTAGAACAAAGGGTGTATTACAAGCAATACAAAGAGATAGCTGTAAATATGTAACAATTCAACCATTAAAGCATTAGGCACATTCTGTTATATAGAATAACACAGTAAGAGTAGCCATTTGAAAACAAGCATTTGACATGGCATAGTAATACGAGTAGGTATTCCATTTATACCATTTTATGTGTTGGGTGTAAGGCGAAGACGTGTAGCCTCCCTCCCCCTCAGACACGCCATCTGGGATCAAACTGTGTCGAGGGAGAGGAGAGGCAACTTGCTCTGCCCCTATATTAACAAAGTTTTATAGTAATCATATATGGGTTGTACCGGTTCAACGAAGACAAGAGAAAAACAGAAAAACACAAACACTATGTAACCGACCAGGCTGGTATTAGCATTTAAAGTTGCCTCAAACTGTCTATTTATAAGAGGCTTCTTAGTTGGGTGTACTGGAACAGCCTGTATTGCTCTATGTATGTTATGTGTATGGTTGGTAGCTTGGGGACGGTAATGTTATTGTGTACCTGAGGAAAGTTAGGGGAGTATTTGTCATATTTATTGATGGGGGTTGGAAGAAGAACGGATGCCAGTAGTTTTTGGATTAGTCTTTTGACCATACTGTTCATTAGTGAATAGCTCATAAGAGGTTTATACTCATCTGCAGTGATAAAGTGCTGCCAGCACAACCACGTCTTCCTAAATTTAGAAGGGTTGTAGTTTGCCTGGTGTATAAGTTCCTCCATTTCTGAGGTTTTGTGTATGCGCCTAATCCAATCTTTTACTTTCAATAGTTTTTATTGAAAAAGGAATGGTATAAATATAAAGTATATACATTTTTAGGTTACAGAATAACAACATAGTCAACACTCTAGATTAAGTCAAGACCATTATGAGCTCAATCTTTCGCTCACTTACACACTTAACGTAAACATAAATACAACCAAGTATCTATAGTTAGATATACTCTATTATTACTAAGACAACTCGTAGAACAATACTGGGTACGGGTAGCCGGATTGTTCCGACCTGCCCCTAAAGGGAACAAGCTGCGGGCCAGATAGCCCCGGATACCTCCCCCCCATCATGAGATGAGAAAGAGAATTTCTCCTCTCCAGGGGAGAGCCGGTCCTTCGAAAATTAAAAAATTTGGCCATATGAGGAGCCAAAGAGTGTGCAAATTTTTTGTAATATATGGGTGGGAACCCATCAGGACCCGGAACTGAATTCAATTTGATACCCTTTATCACCTCCAATATTTCGGATTCAGAGATTGGGTCTTCTAATAAGTCTATATGAGATTTCTGGAGTTTTGGTATAGGTATGCTGTCTAAGAAGTTGTCCAAGTCTGGTTCGGGGCATGAGTTTTGGACTTTATAAAGCTCTACATAAAATCTCTGAAAAACTTCCGGTTCCGGCGCCTCATGGCTTAGCTGCACGTTAGCTCAGCTCCCGCAGTAAGCCTCTGAAATCTGCCTAAAAAACCACCCCACCTACCCTGATCGGCTGCATCCAGACCGGAGGCACTCCCCTGCAATCTAATGGAGCAATACCTCGACAAAGGCGCACCTCGTCCGCCCCCGCAGGTACGTGGAGCCGCGGATCCTGGACAGGCCGCGCTGCCTGTCATGGTGGGCACATCGGGAGGAACGTTCACGCCCGGAACGATTGCGCCTGAAGGAGCGATCACATCCAGAGGAACGGTCGTACCCGGAACGATCATGCCTGGGGGAACGACCACACCTCAACCTTCGGATCTCGCAATGACCGCGGGTTTACATAACATGGAACTGATTG
Organism: Glandirana rugosa; assembly: GCA_018402905.1. NCBI lineage: Eukaryota > Metazoa > Chordata > Amphibia > Anura > Ranidae > Glandirana > Glandirana rugosa. The sequence continues at coordinate 701,082 of BLSH010163929.1, read as the reverse complement.
CTCAAGCTGTGGCCGCTCTCCTAGCCCCACAAATTGAATCTTCAGTCCAAAGAGCAGTGCAGGCAGGAATGGCCCAGCTGCACAAGGATCTGAGGGAACAAGCCAACAGGCTCACTGAGGCCGAACAGAGAATCACACATGTAGAAGAGGAGCTGTATCACATTCAAGATTCAGACAGGGCCCAAGACACGAAACTACGGTGGATAACGGAAAAACTCGAGGATCTCGAGAATAGATCTAGAAGGAGCAACTTGAGGTTCATAGGGATCCCCGAGTCAATCCATCCTACGGCTCTCCCCCAATTTTGCTCAGTCAAGATCCCGGAAGCACTAGGCCTGAGTAGCCCTTGTCAAGTAGAACGGGCACACAGACTGGGCCCTCCTGGGTCAGAACGCACCACTCCGAGGCCGACCATAGCCAAATACTTAAACTACGAAGATAAACATAACATCCTGCAAAAATTCAGACAAAAAAAGACTTTAATCATCGATGGAACAAAAAGGAAGAAAAGGAAGACCTTCCAACCTGTGTGCTCCGAGTTCTTCAAGAGAAACATAAAATTCACGTTAACCTTCCCAGCTGTACTATGTCTGAAAGCCCCATCGGGTGATCAGATGGCATTTCATGATCCCTCTGAGGCAGAACGGTTCCTGCGCTCACAAAGCACTCATTCATATGCATCCGTGGTGGCCAAAGATGCCCCAGTCCAACGCCCGGAGGACCATAGAAGCCCAAGGAAGGACTCAGCCAAAAGGCAGAAGACAAATGGTATCCGCCAAAATAGCATGGAAATCTCCACCAGAAGGTGCCACATCTGATGACCTTTCATCCACATACTTTGACACCAAGACAGTGGCAGGTGATTATAACTTTTATTGGCTGTGACCCTTGCCACACCATGGCCACACAGTCATTTTCTTTTTTCATTTTTGTCATCTCCATTTTTCGTAACCTTCTCCCAAGGAGGGACCTCATTATCCTTTCACACAGTTTTGCTCTCAACTTCTCTCCCCTTCTCCTTTTGAATGGGAAGGCTCTTCCTCTTCCCCACAAGGAGCACATGTTACCCCCTTGTGAGTAAACAGCATAATGGACCATGTTTACCCATCTTCAAGCATCCTGGTTGCTAACCAACTGGGGAGACTATTCTCGTCTATACATATGTACTTGTCAATATGTTTATGCTCCCTAAATGTGTCCCCCCCTCCTTCTGTTATATCACCTTCTTCCACACGGACTGCCTCCCTCATTTCAGTAACATGCTCAAAAATCTATCAGCCATACAAATGTATCCATGTTAGTTACATCTAAAATTTTCATGGGGTACATCAACTTCCTACATTCTGCCTGAGGCGGTACTTTAGGGAGCCACATTACTTGCAGTACTACCATGTGGAAGAAAGTGAAGTTGCTACTAGTTTGGATATGTTTTGTCCTTAAATCTATGCTCTATATCTCAAGTGTCACGCCTACCCCCCTGCTGCATACCCTCCTCGACCACACCAACACCCCATTTACCCCCCCTACAAGACCGGTTCTATAAGAATATCACACGAGGTGGCCACCCCCCTATTTAAACCTAGACCACTCGCCGTTTAATCCATGTAGACTATCTTTAATAAACCCAACTTTCCTTACCTTTTCATGAAGATAGTATCATGGAATGTTAAGGGACTTAGATCCCCTAACAAACGCATGAAGATATTGAGGCACCTTCAACGACTGCGGGCGGATATAGCGCTACTCCAGGAATCTCATCTACCATCCGGGGACTTCGGGCGCATGAAAAAACTGTGGGTGGGCACGGTTATAGGGTCCGAAGTGGTGGGAAGGAAGGCTGGAGTCCTCATCCTGATCCATAAAAAATTTAAAGGTCAGATAGTTGCCATGGACACTGACACCGAAGGCAGAATAGCCACGATACATATCAAATGGGGAAACCGGGAACTTAACATTACTAACGTCTATGCTCCAAATAATGCAGGGCTGACTTTTTATGCGAACCTCTCTACCTACCTCTTGAAGCACCCCCTTACCCCCCATGTGATCGGGGGTGATTTTAACTCCGTCATGTGCCCCCTAGAAGATAAATCTTACCCCCACCCCCTCAACCAACCTCAAACAAACGCATACAATGACCCCGCTGGTGGACACCATAGACTCCCTACATCTAATTGATGTCTGGAGATTAATGCACCGACCGGGAATTTACCTACTTCTCACCCCCACACAAAATGCTGTCCAGGATAGACTACCTGTTCACTACTGAGCCCCTACTAACATCGATAGCAGAATCGGACATACATGAAATGGCCATCTCTGACCATACGCCAATATCGATCTGGCTGATAGATAGCGCCACCAAATCTGTGGCGCTTCCCGTCTCATTTAACTCATAACCCCGACTTTCAAAATTATATGAAAATAGCCTGGGAGGAATATTCTCTCAGGAACCAAGAACATCAGACAAATCCAAATCTCTTCTGGGAGGCAGGGAAAGCCTTTCTAAGAGGGAAGGTGATCTCATATGCAACATCCTATAAACGACGATCACTAGCCAAATACCGCTTAGCCAGCACACAACTCAAAGCAGCCCAATCCGCCTTAGCCTCGAACAACACCCAAGCAAATAGAGACAGATGGCAATCTGCTAAGCATGCGTTTGACCTTTGGGCAGATACCTTAGAACTATCCCGTAGATAGCACACAGATGCCATGTATTATCAACATGGAAACAAATCAGGCAAACTGCTAGCCAGACTGTGCAAAGGGCCATACAACCCAACCCACATCACAGCCCTAAAAGACAAGCTAGGCCGAACACATTCTAACCCACAGGACATAGCCCATACCATGCTTGAATATAGAGTTGAGCGAACTTCTAGAAGTCCGGGTTCTGCTGGTTCGGCCGAACTTCGGGACAAAGTCCGGGTTCGGGTCCGAACAGAACCCGAACTTTGTCCCGGACCCCATTGAAATCAATGGAGACCCGGACTTTTAGGTACAAAAAATGTTGTAAAATAGTCCTGGAAGGTCCTAGAGGTCTGCAAAAGGAAGGAAATGTGGTTAAGGGTGGGACAAGTGCCCTACAAAGAAATGGGGACAGGGAAATAACTTTAAATATTTTTAAAAAAATAAAAACATAAAAAATGAAAAAATGGAGATCGTCTTCAAAATGGGTCTGAAAAGTATTAATTAACATTAGAGGCCATAGAACTGTTCTAAAATCATCTTCAAACTGTGTCAAAAAAGTATAAATAAGCCGGGAGTACCATATCACTGTGCTGCAAAATGTGTGTATCACTTTAAATGAAACCGGGAATAAGTGAACGTCTGTTATGCAAACTTATTTAAAGTCTGTGTGTCACTTTAAATGAAACCGGGAATCAGTGCACATCTTTTATTTACACTTCTTTTTAAAGTCTGTGTCACTTTAAATGTAACCGTCAATCATTGCACATCTGCTATTCACACACATGTGTTCTGCACCAGAACAGATGTTATTCACAGATTAGATCTGTTCTGCACACATCTGAAAATAGTTTAGAACACTTTACCTAAAACCGGGGAGAAACCATACACATGCTCTTCAAACATCTGGATAGTGTGTTTGAAAATACAGCATAGAGAAGAGCATGCATATGGTTTGCAGTTTGCAGATGTTTTCAGAACAGTGATATCATATCAGTGATATAATATGATTGTTCTGAAAACATCTGCAAACTGCAAACCATATGCATGCTCTTCTCTATGCTGTATTTTCAAACACACTATCCAGATGTTTGAAGAGCATGTGTATGGTTTCTCCCCGGTTTTAGGTAAAGTGTTCTATTCTATTTCCAGATGTATGAAGAAAAGATGTAATGTGTGAAGAACATCTTTTCTAAGCAAAGAAAAGATGTTGTGTGTGAATAAAAGATGTGCAAGCATTAGCGGCAATAAGAAAAGCGACAGACTAAAAAGAAGTGTTCTTCACTGATTAACTATTCACGGATTAACTATTCTAAGAGTGAAATTCTTCCCCTGGGTGCTACAAAATACCATTCGTGGATAACACTCTCCCCCTTCGCCCTGGCGACCACTCATATTACCTATCTAGGTATTCAGATTGGTAAAACCCCCTCCTCTCTATACACCTTAAACTACCTTCCACTGTTCACAAAAATAACTCAGGAGTTGACTCGATGGATGGACCTTCTGCTATCGCTCTTGGGGAGATGTTGGCTCTTCAAAATGGTGAGCTTCGCCTAATTACTATACCCACTCCAAACTCTGCCTCTGCTCCTAAAGCATAAAGACGTTCAAACCCTGAACACTGTTATCGTAAAGTTTCTATGGCAGGGCAAGAGACCGCGAATATCACAAACAAAACTTTATCCCCCCAGGAGCGATGGTGGGCTGAATTGCCCGCATATCAGGCTGTATAATATTGCTTGTCTCCTGCGCACAGGTATAGACTGGATAGCCAATACACTAACGCTTCCCTAGAATCATCTATGGTTCTTCCCTATAAGTTACCTGCTTTACTGCATACAAAATGGAACCATCTCCCAGTACATCTTCGACAAAATCTTTTGTTCAGAGACACCATCATTGCATGGAGGGAGTCGCGGAAAATACTAAAAATGTCACCTTTCATCTCACGACACCTATCCATAAGGGGTAACCCCCAGTTCCCGGCACCTCAAGAGAACGTAGCCTTCCAACTATGGGATGCACACGGATTGTCACATATGTTTCTACTTTTCAATGAAGAAACGGGCAAAGCTGTGCCCTTCGTGGATCTTAGCAAAAGATATAACCTACCTCCTTCTCACGCTTTCCACCACGCTCAATGTTTAAGCTTTATACATCATACTCACAAGCTTCCCACCTCCCCTTTCCGTTCCTCCATAATCGATAGCTACTTGACAAGGACTCCTTCTCCATATCAGATATATATAAACCTCTCCCCCGTGAAGCCATACCATCACCAATAGAAGCAGCTGCTTTGAAATGGATAAAAGACTTCCCTTCGGAGGACCTAGCGGAGAAAATACTTCTTGGTCACAATATGGTTCTACGACATACACCATGTGAAACATAGAGCCTTCATCCCTTTCCTAAAAAGTAAAGAGGACCCAAAATCAGCATCCTGTACTTGGTGCTCTTCAGACAAACCATCACTAGCACATCGCTTTTGGAAGTGCCCCCAGATCCAGTCCTTCTGGGACAAAGTGGTGGAGTTCATTAAGATCATCACTAATATACAGCTTGTAAAGGCTCCAGAGTCACTCTTGTTTGGGTTCCTAGACCGAACATGCCTCAGTGGCTTGTCAAGCTCAACATCTACAAATCACATGCCCTGGATACATACAACTCTCCTAACCGCCCGCAAAGCTATCTTGAAATGCTGGACTAAGCCTCTCGGCCCTTCCCTAAATTTGGTACAACAAGACCTGAAATGGCTACTATACATGGAAAGGCTCAACTCAATCTTTTCAGACTCATCTTCTAGCCGACAATTCCAAAATAAATGGCATCTCTTCATGCAGGTGGCCCTTCAGCCAAAGGAAGCTGAAGCCATCATCAAAGCCCCCCACTGCTACCATGATGACACGCGGCAACTACATCTTGGACCCTGGTGAAGCGCTTACCCCCCCCTTGATCTAAAGGCCTCACCCGATGTCCTTGACTCCATTAGGGCCCAGGATGCAACGTTTTCCTTTCTTTTTGTTCTGTGTCCTTTTACCTTATTGCACTGATATATGTACTATTATATTTCCTCTGATAATGTTATCCCAAGGTCCATCCATCGCGGTGATAGTGACAATCACACCGCTTGGCCCCATAACCCCACTGGTCTACCAGTTATACATATACAAAAACACTGCCACCGGCATCTGCACCTCCCCACCTTTAGGTATGGACACATACCCCTCCCCCCCTTTCACGTCTGGGTATGCAGCACCCTTCATCTACGCACACGCATGTGCACCATCCAAATTCTGTTTCCCCCTTCCTTCCCCCACAATCTACATGAGTTCATGCACAGGAAGCACGAGACTCAGGTCACTCCTAATCCCCATTATATTACATATCACCCATCCTCTAAGTATCTCGCGTTTTAGGGCAACCTTCCAATTCCTTCTACCCCCCCCCTATTGTTCCTCCTTAATACACTGGTTTTTACTACGCATTTCATGGTTTGTTTCATAACTTCATCTACTGATAAACTGGTGTGTAATAGCAAAATCTTTGTTAACTTTGATGCTAGTGAAAACCCTTGTACTTTCAATGACCTTTGTACATGTAAAATTTCAATAAAATCTTTTGAAAAAAAAAAATCTCTGAAAAGCTTCCATAACATATTTCGGATTCTGAGTGAGAGCGGCCTCCGACGTTCTTATTTTAGGAAAGTTGTGGCCTTGGAACCTGGGGGAAATTTTATTTGCTAATTTGATACCAATTTTGTCTCTATAGAGATAAAAACAAGCTCCAGCCCATCTCATTTCTTTCTCCGCTTTGGTGGTTAGTGCTAAGTTTAACGCTAAACGAGCTGATTCACGATGTTTTAGAGTAACCTCGTGGGAGATCTTTTATGAGCCTTACTCAGCGCTAGAAAATCCGCCTGAAGTTTGGTTATATTTGCTCGCCTTTCTCGTTGTATTTTAGAAGAGGTTTGAATAAGCAACCCTCTTATCACCGCCTTATGTGCGGCCCAGAGGGTTTCTGGAGAAACCAGGGGATCGGCGTTCGTCTTAAAGTAGTCTTGAATTGCTTTATCTATTAATGTGCATTGTACTGGGTCACTAAGTAAGGCTTCATTAAGACGCCACGAGAATTGAGATTGGGAACCAAAACACCGTTGCATGGTCAGTACAACCATCGAGTGATCCGAAGTGGAGCAATCTTTTATTATGGCTTTATTCGCTAGTGGGATGTTAGGAATCGGGACGAAAATATGATCTATTCTGGCGTATAATTGATGGGGGCAGAATAGTGAGTATAATCTTTAGCTCGGGGGTTCAGTTCCCTCCAGATATCCACTAAGCCCAAGCTGTGAAGTAGTTTGGCAATATGTCTTCTCTGCTCATTGGGTTTCCTCATGCGGGAGGGTCCCTTACGGAACTTATCCAGCCTAAGGTCAAAGGTCAGGTTAGTGTCCCCTTCCATAACCAGAATCCCTTGGAAGTGGGGTTGTAGTTTCTCGACCATAGATGAGAAGAAACCAGCCTGGCCACTGTTGGGTGCATAATATGAAACAAAGGAGTATAGCACTCCGTCTATTGTTCCCTTGACCAGTAAGTATCTCCCCTCCGGGTCATTATGAGACTCCTTTAGGGAGAACTTGGTGTGTTTGGAGAAGCAGATTGCTACTCCTTTGGTTTTATTATGAGCCTTAGAGAGATAAAATTGGGGAAAAAAGATATGCAAAAAGGATGGTTTGTAGGAGGCTTGAAAGTGTGTTTCTTGCAGTTTCTTGCAGTAAGATGACATCTGCTTTATTAGATTGGTATTGATTAAAAAGTTTCCTTCTCTTGCATGGTGAGTTCAGACCCTGCACATTGTGTGAGCAAATACAGAGGGGGGAATTGGTAGTATTATTCGCCTGCATGGACCAGAAATGGGGGATACCCGCTGATTGTTAAATGTAACCTTACTCTGGATTGCATGATGGTGAGCACTCGCCCCACAGAGCACCACTCTTCTTGCGAAGGATAGGGAGCCCCAGATGACCACAAGAGGAAGAAAGAGAAAAGAGGTAGAAATACAGAGAACGACATCACTGTACCTGGAGGAATAGTTAAAACCTGGTTAGAGCAAATGTATACATCGGAAACAACTGAACAGTGTCGAACAAAAGCAACAAACCCTTTACCCCTGGTGACAGGAGGGGACCCATCCCCTCCCACCACCCAAACAACCCCAAAAAACCTTCCCTTTAGAGGGGAAGGTGATATTATCCTAGGGTGGAGCATAGTCAGATCCACTCAGGGATAAGTTGAGGCACATAATAACCCCACCAACCAACCAGCTGGTAACAAAAAGAACCTACATACACAAACTATATTTACCGACAATGCCCGGCTTCAAATGGAAAAAAGGTTTGAGCCGCCTAGTTAGCCTTTGTCTCCCAAAAGAGAGAGAGGCCTCAGGTGGAGGTCCGACCCACCCCGCCCCCCCCCCCCCCCAAAAAAAAGGGGGGGCAGGCGAGTCTGACTCTCTACCCAACAAAACCTAGCAAAACGACTCTTCCCACCTAAAAACTTTTTTGCATAACAATTAGTATAGAAAGCTACAATCTGCAGATCAGGTGCCTAGACTGATTTAGTATGGATGGAACAGTCAGGAACACATGTAAAAAAAGGAAAAGGGGAACAAAAAAAGAAAAAAAAAGGTGATGGAGAACCTTTGTTGAATAAAAGAAACATTGAAAGTCTCCAGGATAATAGTTCAGTAATTCTGCAACAGCCGTTGCTCGTGGATAAAGAAATCTCCCAATATACATACTTCGGGAAAGGATATGAGGTCCGTCCGGAGTAGGGAAAGTAAGACCTTCCAAAAAATGGAGAACAATAGAGCATTAGATTCCTCAGATCAAGGCGGTCTAGCTTCCTTTGATCTTTTGGCCTGTTGCCTCTGCCATAGAGGAGCAATGGGGCTTGGTGGTGGAGGCCTCTTAGATGAGCTTAAAGCTTTGGGGAGAGTAGCGGTGGAAGGAGACTGAGAAATTAAAACCAGATGTAGAAGAATGCGTTCTCCTTCCGCAAAGGATGAGAAGCCAAAAGCCTTACCGGCATGAGAGAAGTTTAAAGGGAAAGGGAACGACCACCTGTAGATTATAGAGTGTTGAGTCAAAATGTGGAGCAATGGTTTCAGTGATCTCCGCCTCTGAATAGTATACGGTGATAGGTCGGCAAAAATTTGAATAGGGTGACCATGGAGGGTGAGCTGATCCTTGTTCCGTGCTTGACGCATAACCTGTTCTTTAATCTTATAATAGTGGGGTTTAACCACAATATCCCTCGGGAGACCATCAGGGCGGGGTGCTTGGAGCGCTCTATGAGCACGGTCCAGCTCCAAATGGTGGTCAGAGATGGTGGGAATCAGATCCCTTAGGAGGGAGCAGACTTCCATATCAGTATCCTTAAAGGATTCAGGGAGCCCCCTGATCCTAAAGTTATACCTACGAGACCTGTTCTCTAGGTCATCTATCTTGTTAAGTGCAACGTCTAATTGCTCATGCAACTCTTGGATGCGGTCTGTGTTCTGATTAGATTGGGTAATTGCCTGTTCTGTCTTGGCCTCTATAGCTTCAATCTTGACCCCCAGCTGCTGCAGATCTGATTGTATGGTGGTTGTAATCTGGGCAGCAGTCTGAGCCAGGCCCCTGGTCAGCATTTGTGAAAACATCTCCATCATAGAGGGAAAGTCAGTGGAGGAAGGTGTGGGAGCGTTGTAAGGCCCCCCAGATGATCCGGTGTACACTGTTCAGATCCCCCTAATGTGGGAGAATGAAATGAGCTGCCTGCAGGGCCTGCTAGCAAAGAGACTGATGGAGCTGGGGATAGCATTGTCATAGTCTTACCCGCATCAGGGCTAGGAGGTAGATCCGTGCAAAAGGGAAGGCTATCTTGGTCCGCAATGGACTGTTCTACCTCCGGCGTCTATTCCTGGGATTTGTGTGCCGGCGCCATCTTGTGATTCGGGCCTACTAAAGCCCCGGCCTCCAGTTGCCGGGAAAGGTCCCTTCGTGCTGCGGGGGTCGCCATCCGCAGAGACCTGGGGATTCACCGGAATCTGTGGGAAGAGTAGCGGACCCAAAGCCGGCGTTATCGGTGCTACAGCGGGGCTTTCTGGTCGGAGAGTAGCGGAGCTCTCAATGCATGCGACTGCACTGAGTGCCACCGCGCATGTGCCTCGAGGCCTAATCCAATCTTTTATGGAAAGAGGGTCTGTGGAGAGCCATTTGTTGGGGACTAGAGTTGAGCGAACCTGAACTGTAAAGTTTGGGATCGTACCGAACTTTGGGGTGTCCGTGACCCGGAAAAAAAGTTTGGGTTCGAGTTCTGGGTTCGGGTATTTGATCACGCATGTTGAATAGCTGCAGGGCAGCCAATCAACAAGTGTTTCACTGGTTTTCGCTTAGAAGCCATCACAGCCATGCCTACTAATGGCATGGCTGTGATTGGCCAGTGCATCATGGGACCCAGCCTCTTTATAAGCTTGATTCACTTAGTGCTGCATGTCACATGCTCTCTGGGTAGTGTAGGGAGAGGATGCTGCCGGTGCTGTGAGGGACAGATTGCAGATAGATAGATAGATAGGTAGAGATTACTACTAATACTGCTTTTAGGGACAGATTGCAGATCTCATCCTGCACTACAGAAAGATCTGACTGGTCTAGGTAGAGTCTACTGCTTAGAGGGACAGATTATTGTTCTAAAATCATCTTCTAGTTCTATAGGGTCAGGTTCTGCTGTTGCTGTAAGGGACAGATTATTGTTCTAAAATAATTTTGCAGCCCTCTAGCACTTTCCAGGACTCTTTTACAGTAATTTTTGTGCTGAAAAGTTCAGGTCCCATTGAATTCAATGGGGTTCGGGGTAAGGTTCGGGTCAAGTTCAGTACTGAACGCTGACTTTTTTCCGAAGTTCGGCCGAACCCACCGAACCCGAACATCCACGGGTTCGCTCAACTCTAATGGGGGCGCCCATGTTTGTTGCTTTTAGCAAATGGATCGCCAGAGAATGTAGGTATGTAGTTTTGGGTATTTTGGAGTAGTATATTAAGAATTGGGCAGACAAGTACTCTAGTGAGAGTGGGGATTTGGTTTGTGAGGTGATGTACTTCTTTCTGGGACCAATGACATTTATACAGCGATCAGAAATGTAAATATCCACTGATTACTGTATAATTGTCAGTGGCAGGGAGGTTAACCTGCAGGGGGCAGTGAAGGGGGCAAACTGTGTTCCCTGGGCGTGTTCTAACTGTATGGGGGCTGGGCTGCCAGGGGCACAAGAGATCTAACTGATCCCGAGTACAGGGATCAGTAGATCTCTGACATGCCGCCTGTCAGAACGGGGAATCTCTGTGTTTACATCGGCAGTTCCCCATTCTGGCTTTGTCACAGGAGATTGCGGGTCGCCGGCAGACATTGAGTTTGCACGACCCGCGGCCCCACTCAGGAAATGTGCAGCAGGCATGAGCACCCACCGCCGGTGGCATGTGCTCGCCCCCTAGCGCCATGCCCACGGGCGCCGCCTATAAGCGCCGATTTGCGGGACAGAGCCACACTGTCACCGCTTATAGTCGTTGCTTGGTCAGCAAGTGGTTAAGACATATTTGCGGGACAGAGCCACACTGTTACCGCTTATAGTCGTTGCTTGGTCAGCAAGTGGTTAAGACATATTGATGTTGGTGTGTGTAAAAAAAATTTAAAAATAACCCAAGGGATCCCACTGAGGTAAGTTAAAGCCTCTGTCTGGTTTTTATTGCTATGTGCATCCTGACTGCAAGGGTAGGAGATGATAGGAAATCATTTCAATTGGAAAAGAGACAAAACCCATCTGAGTACCCGAGTACCTGTCACCAACCCATCTGAGTACCCGAGTACCTGTCACCAACCCATTTGAGTACCCGAGTACCTGTCACCAGATATTCCCAGTACCTGAGTACCTGTCATCAACCCATCTGAGTACCCAAGTGCCTGTCACCAGCCCATGATAATACCTGAGTACTTGTTACCAGCCCATCAGAGTACCAGAGTACCTGTCACCAACCCATCTGAGTACCTGTCACCAGCCCATCACAGTATCCGAGTACCTATCACCAGCCCATGAGAGTACCCGAGTACCTGTCACCAGCCCTTCTGAGTACCTTTCACCAGCCCATGAGAGTACCCGAGTACCTGTCACCAGCCCTTCTGAGTACCCGAGTACCTGTTACCAACCCATCAGAGTACCCGAATACCAACCCTTCTGAGTACCTGTCAAAAGCCCATCAGAGTACCCGCGTACCTGTCACCAGCCCATCCGAGTACCCGAGTACCTGTCACCAGCCCATCAGAGTACCCGAGTACCTGTAACCAGCCCATCTATGTACCCGAGCACCTGTCACCAACCCATCAGAGTACCCGAGCACCTGTCACCATCTCATCAGAGTACCCGAGTACCTGTTACCAACCCATCAGAGTACCCGAATACCAACCCTTCTGAGTACCTGTCACCAGCCCATCAGAGTACCCGAGTACCTGTCACCAGCCCATCAGAGTATCCGGGTACCTGTCACCAGCCCATCAGAGTACCCGAGTACCTGTCACCAGTCCATCAGAGTACCCGAGTACCTGTCACCAGTCCATCTGAGTACCTGTCACTAGCCCATCTGAGTAGCCTAGTACCTGTCACTAGTCCATCTGAGTATCCAAGTACCTGTCACTAGCCCATCTGAGTACCGAACACCTGTCACCAAACCATCAGAGTACCTGAGTACCTGTCGCCAACCCATCAGATTACCCGTGTACCTGTCACTAAGCCCTCACAGTACCAGAGTACCTGTCACCAGCCCATCAGAGTACCTGAGTACCTGTCACCAGCCCATCAGAGAACCTGAGTACCTGTCACCAACCCATCAGAATACCCGAGTAGTGTTGAGCGAACCCGGACTGTAACGTTCGGGTCCGTACCAAACTTTGGGGTGTCCGGGACCCGGACCCGAACACGGACGTTTCAAAAAACGTTCGAGTTCTGGGTTCTGGTAGTTGATCACGCATGTTGAATAGCTGCAGGGCAGCCAATCAACAAGCGTTTCACTGGTTTGCCCTTAGACGCCATCACAGCCATGTCTACTAATGGCATGGCTGTGATTGGCCAGTGCATCATGTGACCCAGCCTCTATATGAGGCTGGAGTCACAGTGCTGCATGTCATATGCTCTTGGGTTAGTGTAGGGAGAGGATGCTGCCAGCGTTTTTGTGAGGGACAGATTGCAGACATTTTAACATCTGATCCTGCATCCTGAGATTACTACTACTGTTGCTCTGAGGGACAGATTGCAGAAATGTGAGATTTCACATACTGCTGCTTTGAGTGACAGATTGCAGATCAAACTCTGCATAACACAACGATCAATACAATCCTACACAACGATCAGATTGTGGGATCATACACAACGATCAGATTGTGGGAGTAATTTGAGATTTCACATACTGCTGTTTTGAGTGATCTGACTGCACTAGGTAGAGGCTTCTGCTTAGAGGGACAGATTATTGTTCAAAAATCATCTCCTAGTTCTAAAGGGAGAGATTCTAGCTGCAGCTGTAAGTGACACATTATTGTTCAAAAATCATCTCCTAGTTTATTTGATTTTAATTTATTTTCCCTATCCCCATTTTTTTGTAGGGCACTTGCCCCTCTCTTACCCCCATTTTACTTCCTTTTGCAGCCCTCTAGCACTTGCCAGGACTTTGTTACAGCCATTTTTGTGCCTAAAAGTTCGGGTCCCCATTGACTTCAATGGGGTTTGGGGTCCGGGATAAGGTTCGGGCAACGTTCGGTGCCGAACCTGGACTTTTTCCCAAAGTTTGTTCGGACCCACAGAACCTGAACGTCCAGGTGTTCGCTCAACTCTATACCCGAGTACCTGTCACCAACCCATCAGAGTACCCGAGTACCTGTCACCAACCCATCAGAGTACCCGAGTACCTGTCACCAGCTCATCAGAGTACCCACGTACCAGTCACCAGTCCATCTGAGTACCTGTCACCTGTCCATCAAAGTACCCGAGTACCTGTCACCTGTCCATCAAAATACCCGAGTACTTGTCACCTGTCCATCAAAGTACCTGAGTACCTGTCACCTGTCCATCAAAGTACCCAAGTACCTGACACCTGCTCATCAAAGTACCCGAGTACCTGTCCATCAAAGTAACCGAGTACCTGTCACCTGCCCATCAAAGTACCCGAGTACCTGTCACCTGTCCATCAAAATACCCGAGTACCTGTCACCTGGCCGAGCACCTGTCATCAACCCATCTGAGTATCCGGGTAAATGTCACCAACCCATCTGAGTACGCGAGTACCTGTCACCAACCCATCTGAGTACCCGAGTACCTGTCACCAGCCATTCACAGTTCCCGAGTACCTGTCATCAACCCATCTGAGTACCCAAGTACCTGTCACCAGCCCATGAGAGTACCTGAGTACTTGTTACCAGCTCATCGGAGAACCAGAGTACCTGTTACCAACCCATCTGAGTACCCGAGTACCTGTCACCAGCCCATCACAGTACCTGAGTACCTGTCACCAGCCCATGAGAGTACCCGAGTACCTGTCACCAGCCCATCTGAGTACCCGAGTACCTGTCACCAGCCCATCAGAGTACCGGAGCACTTGTTACCAGCCCATCTGAGTACCCAAGCACCTGTCACCAACCCACCAGAGTACCCGAGCACCTGCCACCATCTCATCAGAGTACCCGAGTACCTGTTACCAACCCATCAGAGTACCCGAATACCTGTCACCTTTCCATCAAAATACCCGAGTACTTGTCACCTGTCCATCAAAGTAACTGAGTACCTGTCACCTGTCCATCAAAGTACCCAAGTACCTGACACCTGCAAATCAAAGTACCCGAGTACCTGTCCATCAAAGTACCCGAGTACCTGTCACCTGTCCATCAAAATACCCGAGTACCTGTCACCTGGCCATCAAAGTACCCGAGTACCTGTCACCTGCCCATCAGAGTACCCGAGTACCTGTCACCAACCCATCTGAGTACCCGAGTACCTGTCACCTGCCCATAAAAGTACCCTAGTACCTGTCACCTGCCCTTCAGAGTACCTGTCACCAGCCCATCTGAGTACCCGAGCACCTGTCACCAGCCCATGAGAGTACCCGAGTACCTATCACCAGCCCATCAGAGTGCCCGAGTACTTGTCACAAGCCCATCAGAGTACCCAAGCACCTGTCATCAACCCATCAGATACCTGTCACCAGCCCATCAGAGTACCCGATTACCTGTCACAAGCACATCAAAGTACCCGAATACTTGTCTCCAGCCCATCAGAGTACCCGAGTACCTGTCACCAGTCCATCAGAGTACCCGAGCACCTGTCATCAACCCATCTGAGTACCTGTCACCAACCCATCTGAGTACCCGAGTACCTGTCACCAACCCATCTGAGTACTTGAGTACCTGTCACCAGCCATTCACAGTACCCAAGTAACTGTCATCAACACATCTGAGTACCCGAGTACCTGTCACCAGCCCATGAGAGTACCTCAGTACTTGTTGCCAGCTCATTGGAGTACCAGAGTACCTGTTACCAACCAATCTGAGTACCCGAGTACCTGTCACCAGCCCATCACAGTACCCGAGTACCAGTCACCAGTCCATCTGAGTACCTGTCACCTGTCCATCAAAGTACCTAAGCACCTGTCACCTGTCCATCAAAGTACCCAAGCACCTGTCACCTGTACATCAAAATACCCAAATACTTGTCACCTATCCATCAAAGTACCTGAGTACCTGTCACCTGTCCATCAAAGTACCCAAATACCTGTCACCTGCCCATCAAAGTACCCGAGTACCTGTCCATCAAAGTACCCGAGTACCTGTCACCTGTCCATCAAAGTACCCGAGTACCTGTCAACTGTCCATCAAAATAGAAAAATATATGTCCCATGAGTGAGGGTCGGACAGCGCGACCAGACCGGAGGAGGGGAGGGGCTGCGGGATTTTTCATGGTAAAATTATGGACTCACAGACTATTTCATTATGTAAAAAAAATTATATTTATTGAGTACAAAACATACAATAATCTTTTAAAAGATATTCACATCAATTACATCACCATCCCAATTGATGGACAGCAGTTGAATTTATTTCCTCACAGTCATTGCACCAGTGCTTCCCAACAAGTTTCGTGGTTAACCCGCTTCTTCAGGAGAGTGCACGATATTAACTGTGTATTGCAATAAACAATAAAATATTAATTTCATATTTACCATAGATATCACATATTTAAGTTCTATAACATATACAACATGTATTGGCCACCCCTGTATAGCCTGCACCATTCCTAAATGCCTACCTGTAAATCCAACCCGGTTCACCGCCACCTACAGTCTGACGTTCCCCTGGGCGAGCATGGGAGGATGTACTAATGAAATAACAATAATGTGTTTATATTTTGTTATAATTTTTTATTCTCACTATAATCACTATTTGTAATTCATGATATGTATATAATTTTATTTGTAAAGAGGATAGTAGTCTAATATCAAACGAATGCTATTCATCCTCTGGTAACAGGAATCTTATAGTTCCTATCATGAATATTTCTGTTATTACAAATTACTTCCCATGTTTATTCCCTTTTGTTATTTATTGCTCTTACTTTTTGTGTGAGTATCATAGGTTGTCGTCCCCATGGACGGACGGACAGATGGGGTGTGACGGGGGAGAGGATGGAGATAGCATATATCCTACACAACTTCTATTTGAATAGATGAGCTGGATGCTCTAGGTTCTAAATAAGAGGAGACAAAATTATATTAAATATATGCCCTGTAAAACAACCATCCAAACAGATTGCATAGACTCTGTATCCCTATTCAACATGACTAATCATGTTGTGCCTAAACCTCCCTCCTCCCCATAAAGGAAAAGGGGGGGAAGAGTTAAGCAACAGGGGGCCCTGTACATCACATAACCTTCCATAAGAGTTTGGCCATAAGGACAAACCTTATACTTACTGAGTAGCTCTCTATATGGATCATCCCTAGAGTCAGCTGTGGCTCTCAGCATACCCAATCACCCCTTCATAATGGGGTGTGCATAGCCGTCCATCTAGATAACAGTACATAGCTTTTAGTAAAGGGTTCACAAAAAGTCCCTCCGTCTGCCCCCTCCAGCTATCACACCGTACCTTAGTTGCGCGCGTGGTCTGTATCTCTCCCCCGCCGTCTGCAGCTCTGATGGCTGCCTCCGTACGTTTTTATACATCCTCCAGCTGGGGGACGTTCAGCGCGGCCCGGCCGCCGACTGATGACCTCACCCCAGCCTGACAGCCCGACGCTATCACTCATGCATAGCAGGTGTGATGCTTTGCCATAGTGTCAGTCAATGGGATACATTGCGGCGCTGCAGAACAGCGCCATTGTCCCCGGTGGATGCTGATGGTAACACCAGGAGTCCACAGTGAATAATCACTGTAGATCTCCTGCCGGTGGGGGATAGCAATTGCATCCCATTTGCCTTAGCATACAAAGGGTAATTAACCCTCTGTTGGGACAGTCACATGCTCGCCCGGGAACAGCGACTCCACAGCATCCGGCAAACCCGGTCGAGACACAAGGAGGCTCGACGGTGCCCTTAGCTACACAAGCGCGGCCAATCACAACATTAACATTCACATATACATCAGTTCAGAAATAATAACTTATTAGACACCATATTTTCCTTAGGACCATTATGCCTAAACATGTTTCGCATAATGTATATTATGTGTTAGTGCGGATCCCTCAAACTTTTGTCAATATCTTTTATTGGTATGTGTCCATCACTTATCTAACTGTATCTCGACACAGCTACAGGAAGATTATATCATCCACCTTCATGGGACAATGGGGTATACGTACGGACATCTTCCGTCTAGCCCTCATTAATGGAATGTATTTGACCCCCGCTTACAATTACCTACTTTTGATCCAAACCAAGATTTACTCAATTGCTGGTGACAGTTATTACTGGAAATGCTTATAAGTGTGCATTTCGTTTAACCCTGGGGGGACTGTAATGTTTAATCTCTCTATCCAAAAGGTCTCCTTTTGTAGGATACGCTTATCCCAATTTCCCCCTCTGGGGTCCTCTGGGACCACTTCCAGCACACTGAATGTCACCACAGAATTATCAAACCTGTGGTGCAGCCCAATGTGCCTGGTAACTGGCGACAAAATCTTTCCATTTCTGGAGTAGTATATGTGATCCCCAATTAGTTTACCGAATTCTCTAATAGTTTTTCCTACATAAAATGCAGAGCAGTGGCACTTCATCAAATAGATGATGCCTCTGGTTGTGCAGTTGGCAAATTGGCGCATCCTATGTGTTTGTCCATTAGGGAGATGGGTCATTGGCCCCGCTACTACCCAAGGGCATTTGGGGCAGTTCCCACATCTATATGTACCAAAGGGGGATGTTTGTTTTCCCCTCTCCGGTACATAGTGAAAAAACCCCCAGGAAGGCCAATAGTTTCCGGAATAGGCTCCCTGACGGAACATGCCAGCAAATATGTAGATTCATTCCTAATTCCGCATGTACAACGGTTACCATCATACATCCAGGATACGTCCGATTTGCTTAGGCACATAGAAGATATTCAATCTCCATCCGGAGCACTTTTGGTTGCAGTTGATATAGAAGCCCTATATTCTAGCATCCCGCACACGACAGGGTATACATGCGGTAGAAGTATTTTTAAACAAACAAGACACTAACACATGGCCTACAAACCAATTTGTAATTACACTGCTCAGATTTGTTTTGGGTAGGAATTACTTTACGTTTTTGGAAACATTTTATTTACAAACACAAGGCGTGGTGATGGGGACGGCGTGCGCACCATCGTACGCCAATCTTTACCTAGGCTACTGGGAACGGCAGCTGTTTTCAGATGATCGATTTTCGGACTGGTTGCAGCAGGTCCTCTGCTGGTTCCGGTACATTGATGATCTATTCATCATATGGACCGGACCCCGCGCGGACCTGTGCAACATGCTTGAAGCCATGAACATTAATGTATTCAATTTAAAATTTACGTGCAATATCAGCTCACAGAATATCTCATTTCTAGATGTAACCATTACACTTGAAAAAAGTGGACGGCTGAATATGAACCTCTACCGTAAACCCAGCGCCGGCAACACACTGTTGCACGCTACGAGTGCGCACCCGAAATTCCTCAAAAACAGCATACCATATGCCCAGTACTTGAGGGTAAAAAGGAACTGTACACATGATAGAGATTTCCAGACACAGGCTGATGAATTAAAGGAATGATTATTAGCTAGAGGGTATTCAAAATCTACATTGAGAAAGGCCTATAATAAGGTAATTAACCAGACTAGGACTTCCCTCCTATTTAAAAAGAAAGAAAACATAAACAGACCCTCTGTAAAGATGATAACGAAATACTCTGCGCATTAACATCAGTTCAGGGCCATTATCAAGAAACATTGGCACCTCCTAAAGGAGGATTATACGGTAGGGAAATATGTCAAATCGTATCCAGAATTGGTGTACAGGCGAGCTACATCACTACGGGACACTCTGGTCTCAAGTCACTATGTACTGGAGAGGGGAAAACAAACATCCCCCTTTGGTACATATAGATGTGGGAACTGCCCCAAATGCCCTTGGGTAGTAGAGGGGCCAATGACCCATCTCCCTAATGGACAAACACATAGGATGCGCCAATTTGCTAACTGCACAACCAGAGGCATCATCTATTTGATGAAGTGCCACTGCTCTGCATTTTATGTAGGAAAAACTATTAGAGAATTTGGTAAACGAATTGGGGATCACATATACTACTCCGGAAACTGAAAGATTTTGTCACCAGTTACCAGGCACATTGGGCTGCACCACAGGTTTGATAATTCTGTGGTGACATTCAGTGTGCTGGAAGTGGTCCCAGAGGACCCCAGAGGGGGAAACTGGGATAAGCGTATCCTACAAAAGGAGACCTTTTGGATAGAGAGATTAAACGCTACAGTCCCCCCAGGGTTAAACGAAATGCACACTTATAAGCATTTCCAGTAATAACTGTCACCAGCAATTTAGGAAATCTTGGTTTGGATCTAAGGTAGGTAATTGTAAGCGGGGGTCAAATACACTCCATTAATGTGGGCTAGACGGAAGATGTCCGTACGTATACCCCATTGTCCCATGAAGGTGGATGATATAATCTTCCTGTAGCTGTGTCGAGATACAGTTAGATAAGTGATGGATACGTACCAAGAAAAGATATTGACAAAAGTTTGAGGGATCCGCACTAACACATAATATACATTATGCGAAACATGTTTAGGCATAATGGTCCTAAGGAAAATATGGTGTCTAATAAGTTATTATTTCTGAACTGATGTATATGTGAATGTTAATGTTGTGATTGGCCGCGCTTGTGTAGCTAAGGGCACCGTCGAGCCTGCTTGTGTCTCGACCGGGTTTGCCGGATGCTGTGGAGTCGCTGTTCCCGGGCGAGCATGTGACTGTCCCAACAGAGGGTTAATTACCCTTTGTATGCTAAGGCAAGTGGGATGCAATTGCTATCCCCCACCGGCAGGAGATCTACACTGATTATTCACTGTGGACTCCTGGTGTTACCATCAGCATCCACCGGGGACAATGGCACTGTTCTGCAGCGCCACAATGTATCCCATTGACTGCCACTATGGCAACGCATCACACCTGCTATGCATGAGTGATAGCGTCGGGCAGTCAGGCTGAGGTGACGTCATCAGCCGGCGGCCGGGCCGTGCTGAACATCCCCCAGCTGGAGGATGTATAAAAACGTACGGAGGCAGCCATCAGAGCTGCAGACGGTGGGGGAGAGATACAGACCACGCGCGCAACTAAGGTACGGTGTGATAGCTGGAGGGGGCAGACGGAGGGACTTTTTGTGAACCCTTTACTAAAAGCTATGTACTGTTATCTAGATGGACGGCTATGCACACCCCATTATGAAGGGGTGATTGGGTATGCTGAGAGCCACAGCTGACTCTAGGGATGATCCATATAGAGAGCTACGCAGTAAGTATAAGGTTTGTCCTTATGGCCAAACTCTTATGGAAGGTTATGTGATGTACAGGGCCCCCTGTTGCTTAACACTCCCCCCCCTTTTCCTTTATGGGGAGGAGGGAGGTTTAGGCACAACATGATTAGTCATGTTGAATAGGGATACAGAGTCTATGCAATCTGTTTGGATGGTTGTTTTACAGGGCATATATTTAATATAATTTTGTCTCCTCTTATTTAGAACCTAGAGCATCCAGCTCATCTATTCAAATAGAAGTTGTGTAGGATATATGCTATCTCCATCCTCTCCCCCGTCACACCCCATCTGTCCGTCCGTCCATGGGGACGACAACCTATGATACTCACGCAAAAAGTAAGAGCAATAAATAACAAAAGGGAATAAACATGGGCAGTAATTTGTAATAACAGAAATATTCATGATAGGAACTATAAGATTTCTGTTACCAGAGAATGAATAGCATTCGTTTGATATTAGACTATTATCCTCTTTACAAATAAAATTATATACATATCATGAATTACAAATAGTGATTATAGTGAGAATAAAAATTATAACAAAATATAAACACATTATTGTTATTTCATTAGTACATCCTCCCATGCTCGCCCAGGGGAACGTCAGACTGTAGGTGGCGGTGAACCGGGTTGGATTTACAGGTAGGCGTTTAGGAATGGTGCAGGCTATACAGGGGTGGCCAATACATGTTGTATATGTTATAGAACTTAAATATGTGATGACTATGGTAAATATGAAATTAATATTTTATTGTTTATTGCAATACACAGTTAATATCGTGCACTCTACTGAAGAAGCGAAACTTGTTGGGAAGCACTGGTGCAATGACTGTGAGGAAATAAATTCAACTGCTGTCCATCAATTGGGATGGTGATGTAATTGATGTGAATATCTTTTAAAAGATTATTGTATGTTTTGTACTCAATAAATATAATTGTTTTTACATAATGAAATAGTCTGTGAGTCCATAATGGTACCATGAAAAATCCCGCAGCTCCTCCCCTCCTCCGGTCTGGTCGAGCAGTCCCACCCTCACTCATGGGACATATATTTTTCTAATATTAATTGGGGTGTAGGTACCCTATCATTGTTCTTTTTTTAAAAACTACACTGAGCTTCATACAAACTAGTCTATAAGGTGGAAAATACACCTGGGGCGATATTTCATATGCTCAGTTTTCTTAAAATATTTGGTATTTTGTATGACTTACTGTGTGGAGATCCCTAATTGATATATAAAGAAAGAATTCTTTTCACTTATACAGGATGGATTTACATGGTACCGCTTGGGCAGGGTTTATGACGGATATACAAACATCATGTACCCCCCAATCCTCCAAAATATTGGAGGAATTGCAGATCTATCTAGGAAAAATATTTAATTTACTAAAGCGCAAGTCGCACTTGTATTGGCACATTGACTTCTTTCAGAAATACATAGAAGAAGGTATTAATCCTCAAGGATTAAGACTACAAACTTTTCCCACAGTCAGAGGCCCTACAGAAATATTCATGAAAGAATGGGAACAAACGTTAAATAATTGTAGCAAAACCTTGATGGACTTATTAGTACAACAATATACGAAGGACATGGATGGGCTCAATGGTGAAATAGATAGTTTAAATTAACAATACAAGAGTGTATTTGAACACCCAGAGTTTTCCTCTAAATGTCAGGAGATCAAAAACAAATTAGAAGCCATAAATAAAGAGATCATCGCTAAGAAACAAGCTAAACTACACAGAGATAGGCTGGCATTTATGGGGGGTTACGCATATAAATGGAATGACTCTCTTTTCAACCGTAACCGCAAAACTAGAAAAGTAACGCAAACGAAAGATGAATATTCTGAATCTGACTCCTCGGTCTCTTCTATCCTCTCTCAACAGGTACGGTCAAGAGCCCCAGGAACGAAAGCAGGACGCACATGAGCACAGAAGCGCACACGGAATGGAGGTAACTCTCCAAACGACACAGAAGGCACCAAACGGTCAAACTCACCCCACATTAGTGTTACAGCCGCAGGAATGGGGAATTTGACACCCGCCCTGCAGGCAGTACTTAATCGAGGCGCACAGAGCACTATCACCAAGAAAACAAATGTACAGACAGAGGATGGTTTTTTAGACCATCTATCGGCAACTCCAAAAATCACCAAGCAGAGCAATCTAAAGGCGTTCGTAGTTCAACCGCAGGCACATGCACAAGTACACTAAATCCAACCAATACACTTAATATAATTAATTTGACTTCCACACAACTCACTCCAGCACAGATCTCCGTATTACAGTTGGGTTTGGGCTTCTGTCCCTCCCAACAGATCAATATTTCGGAGACAATCAAAGATCTGTACATGTTCGCGCGCAACTTGACGTATAAATATATATATATGACGATGAACGAAACGGAAGAAATTAGAAATTGAATTGACAGAGCAAACAAAAAACTTTACAATGGAGGAGTGCAGAGCCCTGAGAGACTTAATGCTGTTATACGAAGAGAGTAATAGTGAGATGGATAATGAGGATTCAGGGACACAATTATCAGAACAGAATATAGCCACAGTAGCCATAGACAGTAAACCAACTGACCTACAGTCATTCAAGTTAAAATCCACCAAGTTCCCTGATTTATCTTTATGTCCAAATGTCTGGGCATTTTTGCACCAAACCATTCGGGATCTAAAGAAGGCCCAATGGGGACCAATTGAACCAAATTTGTCACAAGAACAAGGAATAGCTCTGAGGCAATTACAGGCCAACTCAGAGATTGTGATTAAACCGTCGGATAAGGGTGGTAACATTGTGGTTATGACCCATGGATATTACCAATCCATGTGTCGGTCCATTCTCAGGGACCCACAATGTTACTGCGCCATAAACTCTGACCTGGTTAAGAAATACGAGGAGGAATTTCGAGGGCTATGCATTGAGGCGTATCTAGTAGGAACCATCAATAAAGACACTTTGGACTATTTGAACATAAAACACTACAGAACACCTACATTTTATGCAATTCCAAAGATTCACAAAAACAAGAAAAAAACCCCAGGAAGGCCAATAGTTTCCGGAATAGGCTCCCTGACGGAACATGCCAGCAAATATGTAGATTCATTCCTAATTCCGCATGTACAACGGTTACCATCATACATCCAGGATACGTCCGATTTGCTTAGGCACATAGAAGATATTCAAGCTCCATCCGGAGCACTTTTGGTTGCAGTTGATATAGAAGCCCTATATTCTAGCATCCCGCACGAACAGGGTATACATGCGGTTGAAGTATTTTTTAAACGAACAAGACACTAACACATGGCCTACAAACCAATTTGTAATTACACTGCTCAGATTTGTTTTGAGTAGGAATTACTTTACGTTTTTGGAAACATTTTATTTACAAACACAAGGCGTGGCGATGGGGACGGTGTGCGCACCATCGTACGCCAATCTTTACCTAGGCTACTGGGAACGGCAGCTGTTTTCAGATGATCGATTTTCGGATTGGTTGCAGCAGGTCCTCTGCTGGTTCCGGTACATTGATGATCTATTCATCATATGGACCGGACCCCGCGCGGACCTGTGCAACATGCTTGAAGCCATGAACATTAATGTATTCAATTTAAAATTTACGTACAATATCAGCTCACAGAATATCTCATTTCTAGATGTAACCATTACACTTGAAAAAAGTGGACGGCTGAATACGAACCTCTACCGTAAACCCAGCGCCGGCAACACACTGTTGCACGCTACGAGTGCGCACCCGAAATTCCTCAAAAACAGCATACCGTATGCCCAGTACTTGAGGGTAAAAAGGAACTGTACACATGATAGAGATTCCCAGACACAGGCTGATGAATTAAAGGAACGATTATTAGCTAGAGGGTATTCAAAATCTACGTTGAGAAAGGCCTATAATAAGGTAATTAACCAGACTAGGACTTCCCTCCTATTTAAAAAGAAAGACAACATAAACAGACCCTCTGTAAAAATGATAACGAAATACTCTGCGCATGAACATCAGTTCAGGGCCATTATCAAGAAACATTGGCACCTCCTAAAGGAGGATTATACGGTAGGGAAATATGTCAAATCGTATTCAGAATTGGTGTTCAGGCGAGCTATGTCACTACGGGACACTCTGGTCTCAAGTCACTATGTACCGGAGAGGGGAAAACAAACATCCCCCTTTGGTACATATAGATGTGGGAACTGCCCCAAATGCCCTTGGGTAGTAGAGGGGCCAATGACCCATCTCCCTAATGGACAAACACATAAGATGCGCCAATTTGCAAACTGCACAACCAGAGGCATCATCTATTTGATGAAGTGCCACTGCTCTGCATTTTATGTAGGAAAAACTATTAGAGAATTCGGTAAACGAATTGGGGATCACATATACTACTCCGGAAACTGAAAGATTTTGTCACCAGTTACCAGGCACATTGGGCTGCACCACAGGTTGGATAATTCTGTGGTGACATTCAGTGTGCTGGAAGTGGTCCCAGAGGACCCCAGAGGGGGAAACTGGGATAAGCGTATCCTACAAAAGGAGACCTTTTGGATAGAGAGATTAAACGCTACAGTCCCCCCAGGGTTAAACGAAATGCACACTTATAAGCATTTCCTGTAATAACTGTCACCAGCAATTGAGTACATTTTGGTTTGGATCAAAAGTAAGTAATTGTAAGTGGGGGTCAAATACATTCCATTAATGAGGGCTAGACGGAAGATGTCCGTACGTATACCCCATTGTCCCATGAAGGTGGATGATATAATCTTCCTGTAGCTGTGTCGAGATACAGTTAGATAAGTGATGGATACATACCAAGAAAAGATATTGACAAAAGTTTGAGGGATCCGCACTAACACATAATATACATTATGCGGAACATGTTTAGGCATAATGGTCCTAAGGAAAATATGGTGTCTAATAAGTTATTATTTCTGAACTGATGTATATGTGAATGTTAATGGTGTGATTGGCCACGCTTGTGTAGCTAAGGGCACTGTCGAGCCTGCTTGTGTCTCGACCGGGTTTGCCGGATGCTGTGGAGTCGCTGTTCCCGGGCGAGCATGTGACTGTCCCAACAGAGGGTTAATTACCCTTTGTGTGCTAAGGCAAGTGTGATGCAATTGCTATGCCCCACCGGCAGGAGATCTACAGTGATTATTCAACGCATCACACCTGCTATGCATGAGTGATAGCGTCGGGCAGTCAGGCTGGGGTGACGTCATCAGCCGGCGGCCGGGCCGCACTGAACGTCCCCCAGCTGGAGGATGTATAAAAACATACAGAGGCAGCCATCAGAGCTGCAGACGGCGGGGGAGAGATACAGACCACGCGCGCAACTAAGGTACGGTGTGATAGCTGGAGGGGGGCAGGCGGAGGGACTTTTTGTGAACCCTTTACTAAAAGCTATGTACTGTTATCTAGATGGACGGCTATGCACACCCCATTATGAATGGGGTGATTGGGTATGCTGAGAGCCACAGCTGACTCTAGGGATGATCCATATAGAGAGCTACTCAGTAAGTATAAGGTTTGCCTTATGGCCAAACTCTTATGGAAGGTTATGTGATGTACAGGGCCCCCTGTTGCTTAACCCTTCCCCCCCCCTTTCCTTTACGGGGAGGAGGGAGGTTTAGGCACAACATGATTAGTCATGTTGAATAGGGATACAGAGTCTATGCTATCTGTTTAGAAACATAGAAACATAGAAAAGTGACAGCAGAAAAAGACTGAGTAGTCCATCGAGTCTGCCCCTTTTTATTTATTTTTTTACATTAACCTTGTTGTCTGACTATGGATTTATGTTTATCCCAAGCATGTTTGAAGCCATTTACTGTTGACTGTCTCACAACCTCTGTTGGTAGTTTATTCCAATCATCAACCACCCTTTCAGTAAAATGAATGGATGGTTGTTTTACAGGGCATATATTTAATATAATTTTGTCTCCTCTTATTTAGAACCTAGAGCATCCAGCTCATCTATTCAAATAGATATGGTAGGATATATGCTATCTCCATCCTCTCCCCCGTCACACCCCATCTGTCCGTCCGTCCATGGGGACGACAATTTATGATACTCACGCAAAAGGTAAGAGCAATAAATAACAAAAGGGAATAAACATGGGAAGTAATTTGTAATAACAGAAATATTCATGATAGGAACTATAAGATTCCTGTTACCAGAGGATGAATAGCATTCGTTTGATATTAGACTAGTATCCTCTTTACAAATAAAATTATATACATATCATGAATTACAACTAGTGATTATAGTAAGAATAAAAGATTATAACAAAATATAAACACATTATTGTTATTTCATTAGTACATCCTCCCATGCTCGCCCAGGGGAACGTCAGACTGTAGGTGGCAGTGAACCGGGTTGGATTTACAGGTAGGCGTTTAGGAATGGTGCAGGCTATACAGGGGGGACCAATACATGTTGTATATGTTATAGAACTTAAATATGTGATGACTATGGTAAATATGAAATTAATATTTTATTGTTTATTGCAGTACACAGTTAATATCGTGCACTCTCCTGAAGAAGCGAGTTAACCGCAAAACTTGTTAGGAAGCACTGGTGCAATGACTGTGAGGAAATAAATTCAACTGCTGTCCATCAATTGGGATGGTGATGTAATTGATGTGAATATCTTTTAAAAGATTATTGTATGTTTTGTACTCAATAAATATAATTGTTTTTACATAATGAAATAGTCTGTGAGTCCATAATGGTACCATGAAAAATCCCGCAGCCCCTCCCCTCCTCCGATCTGGTCGAGCTGTCCCACCCTCACTCATGGGACATATATTTTTCTAATATTAATTGGGGTGTAGGTACCCTATCATTGTTCTTTTTTTAAATACTACACTGAGCTTCATACAAACTGTCCATCAAAATACCTGACTACCTGTCATCTGGCCATCAAAGTACTCGAGTACCTGTCACCAGCCCATCAGAGTTCCCGAGTACCTGTCACAGGCACATCAAAGTACCCAAGTACCTGTCACCAGCCCATCAGAGTACCCGAATACTTGTCACCAGCCCATCAGAGTACCCGAGTACCTGTCACCAACCCATCTGAGTACGCGAGTACCTGTCACCAACCCATCTGAGTACCCGAGTACCTGTCACCAGCCACTCACAGTACCCGAGTACCTGTCATCAACCCATCTGAGTACCCGAGTACCTGTCACCAGCCCATGAGAGTACCTGAGTACTTGTTACCAGCTCATCGGAGTACCAGAGTACCTGTCACCAACCCATCTGAGTACCCGAGTACCTGTCACCAGCCCATCACAGTACCCGAGTATCTGTCACCAGCCCATGAGAGTACCCGAGTACCTGTCCCCAGCCCATCTGAGTACCCGAGTACCTGTCACCAACCCATCTGAGTACCCGAGTACCTGTCACCAGCCATTCACAGTACCCGAGTACCTGTCATCAACCCATCTGAGTACCCGAGTACCTGTCACCAGCCCATGAGAGTACCTGAGTACTTGTTACCAGCTCATCAGAGTACCAGAGTACCTGTCACCAACCCATCTGAGTACCCGAGTACCTGTCACCAGCCCATCACAGTACCCGAGTATCTGTCACCAGCCCATGAGAGTACCCGAGTACCGGTCACCAGCCCATCTGAGTACCCGTGTACCTGTCACCAGCCCATCAGAGTACCGGAGCACTTGTCACCAGCCCATCTCAGTACCCAAGCACCTGTCACCAACCCACCAGAGTACCCGAGTACCTGTTACCAACCCATCAGAGTACCCGAATACCAACCCTTCTGAGTACCTGTCACGAGCCCATCAGAGTACCCGAGTACCTGTCACCAGTCCATCAGAGTACCCGAGTACCTATCACAAGTCCATCTGAGTACCTGTCACTAGCCCATCTGAGTGGCCTAGTACCTGTCACTAGCCCATCTAAGTATCCAACTACCTGTCACTAGCCCATCTGAGTACTGAACACCTGTCACCAGACCATCAGAGTACCTGAGTACCTGTCGCCAACCCATCAGATTACCAGTGTACCTGTCACCAACCCATCACAGTACCCAAGTACCTGTCACCAACCCATCAGAGTACCCGAGCACATGTCACCAACCCATCTGAGTACCCAAGTACCTGTCACCAACCCATCAGAGTACCAGAGTACCTGCCACCAGCTCATCAGAATACCCGAGTACCGGTCACCAGTCCATCTGAGTACCTGTCACTAGCCCATCTGAGTACCCTAGTACCTGTCACTAGCCTATCAAAGTACCCGAGTACCTGTCACCAGCCCATCAGAGTACCCGAATACTTGTCACCAGCCCAACAGAGTACCCGAGTACCTGTCACCAGTCCATCCGAGTACCCGAGCACCTGTCATCAACCCATCTGAGTACCCGGTCTGGTCGAGCTGTCCCACCCTCACTCATGGGACATATATTTTTCTAATATTAATTGGGATGTAGGTACCCTATCATTGTTCTTTTTTTAAATACTACACTGAGCTTCATACAAACTGTCCATCAAAATACCTGAGTACCTGTCATCTGGCCATCAAAGTACTCGAGTACCTGTCACCTGCCCATCAGAGTACCCGAGTACCTGTCACCTGCCCTTCAGAGTACCCAAGTACCTGTCACCAGCCCATCTGAGTACCCGAGTACCTGTCACCAGCCCATCTGAGTACCCGAGTACCTGTCACCAGTCCATCAGAGTACCCGAGCACATGTCACCAACTCATATGAGTACCCGAGTACCTGTCACCAACCCATCAGAGTACCAGAGTACCTGCCACCAGCTCATCAGAGTACCCGAGTACCGGTCACCAGCCCATCTGAGTACCCTAGTACCTGTCATCAACCCATCAGAGTACCCGAGTACCTGTCACCAGCCCATCTGAGTACCCGAGTACCTGTCACCAGCCCATCAGAGTACCCGAGCACATGTCACCAACCCATATGAGTACCCGAGTACCTGTCACCAACCCATCAGAGTACCAGAGTACCTGCCACCAGCTCATCAGAGTACCCGAGTACCGGTCACCAGTCCATCTGAGTACCTGTCACTAGCCCATCTGAGTACCCTAGTACCTGTCATCAACCCATCAGAGTACCCGAGTAGCTGTCACCAGCCCATCAGAGTGCCTGAGTACTTGTCACCAGCCCATCAGAGTACCCAAGCACCTGTCATCAACCCATCAGAGTACCCGAGTACCTGTCACCAGCCCATCAGAGTTCCCGAGTACCTGCCACAAGCACATCAAAGTACCCAAGTACCTGTCACCAGCCCATCAGAGTACCCGAATACTTGTCACCAGCCCATCAGAGTACCCAAGTACCTGTCGCCAGTCCATCAGAGTACCCGAGTACCTGTCATCAACCCATCTGAGTACCCGAGTACCTGTCACCAACCCATCTGAGTACGCGAGTACCTGTCACCAACCCATCTGAGTACCCGAGTACCTGTCACCAGCCATTCACAGTACCTGAGTACCTGTCATCAACCCATCTGAGTACCCGAGTACCTGTCACCAGCCCATGAGATTACCTGAGTACTTGTTACCAGCTCATCGGAGTACCGGAGTACCTGTCACCAGCCCATCAGAGTACACGAGTATCTGTCACCAGCCCATCAGAGTGCCCGAGTACTTGTCACCAGCCCATCAGAGTACCCAAGCACCTGTCATCAACCCATCAGAGTACCCGAGTACCTGTCACCAGCCCATCAGGGTTCCCGAGTACCTGTCACAAGCACATCAAAGTACCCAAGTACCTGTCACCAGCCCATCAGAGTACCCAAATACTTGTCACCAGCCCATCAGAGTACCCAAGTACCTGTCACCAGTCCATCAGAGTACCCGAGTACCTGTCATCAACCCATCTGAGTACCCGAGTACCTGTCACCAACCCATCTGAGTACGCGAGTACCTGTCACCAACCCATCTGAGTACCCGAGTACCTGTCACCAGCCATTCACAGTACTCGAGTACCTGTCATCAACCCATCTGAGTACCCGAGTACCTGTCACCAGCCCATGAGAGTACCTGAGTACTTGTTACCAGCTTATCGGAGTACCAGAGTACCTGTCACCAACCCATCTGAGTACCTGAGTACCTGTCACCAGCCCATCACAGTACCCGGGTACCTATCACCAGCCCATGAGAGTACCCGAGTACCTGTCACCAGCCCATCTGAGTACCCGAGTACCTGTCACCAGCCCATCAGAGTACCGGAGCACTTGTCACCCGCCCATCTGAGTACCCAAGCACCTGTCACCAACCCACCAGAGTACCCGAGCACCTGTCACCATCTCATCAGAGTACCCGAGTACCTGTTACCAACCCATCAGAGTACCCGAATACCAACCCTTCTTAGTACCTGTCACAAGCCCATCAGAGTACCCGAGTACCTGTCACCAGTCCATCAGAGTACCCGAGTACCTGTCACAAGTCCATCTGAGTACCTGTCACTAGCCCATCTCAGTGGCCTAGTGCCTGTCACTAGCCCATCTGAGTATCCAACTACCTGTCAGTAGCCCATCTGAGTACCGAACACCTGTCACCAGACCATCAGAGTACCTGTCGCCAACCCATCAGATTACCCGTGTACCTGTCACCAACCCATCACAGTACCCGAGTACCTGTTACCAGCCCATCAGAGTACCCGAGTACCTGTCTCCAACCCATCAGAGTACCCAAGCACATGTCACCAACCCATCTGAGTACCCGAGTACCTGTCACCAACCCATCAGAGTACCAGAGTACCTGTCACCAGCTCATCAGAGTACCCGAGTATCGGTCACCAGTCCATCTCAGTACCTGTCACTAGCCCATCTGAGTACCCTAGTATCTGTCACTAGCCCATCTGAGTACCCAAGTACCTGTCACTAGCCCATCTGAGTACCCTAGTACCTGTCAGTAGCCCATCTGAGTATCCGAGTGCCTGTCACTAGCCCATCTGAGTACCCAAGTACCTGGCACCAGACCATCTGAGTACCCAAGTACCTGGCACCAGACCATCTGAGTACCCAAGTACCTGTCACCAGCCCATCAGAGTATCTGAGAATTTTTTACCAGCCCAACAGAGTACCCAAGTGCCTTTTACCAGCCCATCAGAGTTCCCGAGTACATTTTACTAATCCATCAAAGTACCCGAGTACCTATCTGCAGCCCATAAGAGTACCCAAGTATGTATCTGCAGCCCATGCCTCATAAAATATACATTGGGGTGTTTGCTTTCCAAAATGGGGTAATTTTATGGGTAATTCCACTGTCCTGGTGCTCCAAGACCTTCAAAAATGTGATAGGTAGGAATGAAATTAGATGTGTAATTTATGCTCCTAGAACGCCTGAAGGTACTACTTCAATGCTGGACCTTTCTATGTGGCCGGGCTGTGTAAAAGTCACACACATGTGGCATCACCATACTCAGAACGAGTAGCAGAATATATTTTGGGATGTCATTTTTGCTATGTACATGCTATGTGTTAGAAATATCGGGGGGCGTGGTCTGGACTGCGAGGACGGCGGCCGCATCTTCAGAGAGCTCCAGAGCAACGGAGCTTATCTCTGACCATCCGACCTCAGGAAGCCTCGGTGAGCATCCCCACCATGTATCGTTTTTACTGTAGGGTTTTATATAAGACGATGAGCAAGACTCATACCACTACGGTGTACACACACTGAAAATGTGTCGGGCCGGTGTATCTTTCCAGGTCGTAACTTCATCATGGAAGTCCGCAAGATCCTCGTATTTAATGTGTAGATTAAAGTAAGGATGGATAGTGTAAAAACTTCCAGAACCTCGTGGTCCTGTCACCTTAATGGGTATTTTAATGGGGTAAAACCTTTCGTTTGTGGGGTTACATATAAAATACTCCGTACCCGACGTCTATGTATGAACCCATGAGAATACCCGACGTCTATCCATGAGCCCATGAAACTACCTAATCATTTTAC
>BLSH010163929.1:630194-652311 GCA_018402905.1 Glandirana rugosa | reverse complement strand
ACGGCTGGAAGAAACTTTCCCTATAGAACTTGGAAATTATTTTAGAACAATAATATGGCTCTCTAAGCAACAGCTGGAAGAACCTTTCCCTATAGAACTTGGAGATGATTTTAGAACAATAATCTGTCCCTCTAAGCAACAGCTGGAACCTTTCCCTATAGAATTTGGAGATGATTTTAGAACAATAATCTTTCCCTTAAAGCAACAGACTCTACCTAGTCCAGTCAGATTGTTCTGTGCAGCAGGATGAGGTCTGCAATCTGTCCCTCAAAGCAGCAGTACTAGTATCTCTACCTAGTCCACAATCAGATCGTTCAGTAATGCAGGATGAGATGTTCTATAATATCTGCAATCTGTCCCTCACAGAGCCAGCAGCATCCTCTCCCTAAACTATCCTGAGAGCATATGACATGCAGCACGGTGACTCCAGCCCCATATAGAGGCTGTGTCACATGATGCACTGGCCAATCACAGCCATGCCATTAGTAGGCATGGCTATGATGGCTTCTAAGGGCAAACCAGTGAAACACTTGTTGATTGGTTGCCCTTGGCATCTATTCAACACGTGGAATCAAATACCAGAACCCCAAACTCGAACCCAAACTTTTTTTGAAATGTCCGGGTTCGGGTCCGGGTCCCGGATACCCCAAAGTTCGGTACGGACCCGAACTTTACAGTCCGGGTTCGCTCAACTCTAATTGTTTTTATATTGCTGGGTTTAGTAACACTTTAAGAATAACAACATTCTCTTTATGTTATCTTTATTTAATTTTTTTCTTATACTAGTACTAATGTCCGTCTTGTATTTACATTTTTATGAAGCACTGTATAGCCTAAGTATTGCTGGTAAGCTTCAATTTCCACAGGAAAAACCTTTGCCAAAAATAATTACATACAGTAGTTACATAGTAGGTAAGGATGAATAAAGACAATAGTCCATCCAGTTCAACCTGTGTAGGTGTATGTGTGTCAGTGTTTATAATTATTTCCCTTATCCCTGTATGTTGTGTTCTTTAAGACATATACACAAGAGTCTTTAAAAAATATCCAAAGTCCCTGCAGCCACCACCGATTGTGCAAGAGAGTTCCACATCCTTATTGCCCTGACAGTAAAGAACCCCCTAAGCAGTTTAATGTTAAACCGATTCTCCTCCAGTCTCATTGTGTGACCCCGTGTCTTCTTACACTCCCTGAGACTGAATAGTTTTTTTCCTATACTGGGATCCCCATTGAGGTATTTGTAGATTGCAATTATGTCCCCTCTCAAGCGTCGCTTCTCCAGCGAGAATAAATCTAGTGTTTGCAGTCGTTCCTCGTAGTTGACGTCCAGTCCCCTTATTAGTTTTGTTGCCCTTCTTTGGACTCGCTCCAGCACATCCCTTCTGAGGACTGGTGACCAGAACTTGACAGAATACCCCAGATGGGGCCTAACCAGAGTTTTATAAAGTGGCAGGATTATTGCTTTATCCCTGGAGTATATCCCCTTTTTTATGCATGATAATATGGTGCCGGCTTTGGTAGCTGCAGCTTGACATTGCATGCTATTGCTTAATCTGTCATCTACTAGGACCCCCCGATCCTTCTCCATCCTTGATTCACCCATAGGTTCTCCCCCTAGTGAGTCGTTTACATGTATGTTTTTTGCCCCCAAGTGCATTACTTTATATTTCTCCACAGTAAACCTCATTTGCCATTTGTCTGCCCATTCCATTATTTTGTTCAGGTTAATCTGTAAAATTTCTATATCCTGTTTGAAGTTATTGCCCTACTTATCATTGTGTCATCCGCAAAAACTAAGACTGAGTTATTTATCACATTCTCTATATCATTTATAAATAAATTGAATAGAATTCATCCCAAGACAGAACCTTGGGGTAACTCACTCGCCACTCCAGACCAGCATGAGTACACCTTATTTATCACCACTCTTTGGACACATCCCTGTAACCAGTTTTTTTTTTTTTTATATATATATAATATTTTATTGAGATTTTTCAGCAGTACAAAAAGATAAAATTAAATACATATGATGAAGGTTACAGAGTATTGTCTATACAAGAGTAACTTATCACAACAATATATACAATAAAGGCACAACAGGTGGGCATTGGGGGGGGGGGGGGTGTAACAGATGGGAGGAAAGTCATGAGAGTTGGCTATGTTGTACAAAGAAGGATGCCTTTAGGAGGATGAAATAGAACTCGATCATATGGGAGAGCTGGCCTGTGAAAGTGTAAAGTTTAGTGCTGCAGGTTTCCAAGGTGGAACATCAGGGATGCGTATCAAGTCTGAGTGGGAATTGGAGTAGATGGATCCCGTATTTTGAGTTTTCCTAAAGAGTTTGAAATGTCTGCTTTTAGGTACCATTCGGATAGTTTAAAGGGTGTTATGAATTGATTGATCTCCGGCCTTCTGAGCGAGTACTCTATGAATCTCCTCCACTTTGCAAATAATTTTTTGGTAGACTTGAAGTTCAGGTTAATCGTATCTTGCTTTTCCAGGGAAAGTAGGGTGAATAGGCCTTGTTTAACCTGACAGAGTCCAGGAGGGGAAGACTAAATGCAAGACTGCATGATGACTCTTCTAGCGGTGAGTAGGCACAAGTGGCCCCAATGCATTAAGGGTGGTGATGCCTTATCGAGCGGATTAGGTACAGCAGGGTTGCCACTGAATAGGCAAAGGAGGGGGTCTTTCGGAGGGGATTGACCGCTAATTTCTTCAATGTATGTTAGTACTTTGCCCCAAAAGGGGGAGATTTGAGGGCAGGACCAGAGCCTGTGATATAGAGAGGGTCTGGGTTCAGAACACCATGGGCAGGTGCCTTGAGTGTGAGTTCCAGCAGTAAAGAGTGAGGGGAGGTAAGCTCTGTGAGCAATCTTAAATTGAGTCTCTCTCCAAGTCTCAGCCACCACCAGCGAGCATATTTTCTTGTAGCCTGATAAGATCTGTGCAGGAGCCTCTGGGTTGTCTAATACTGAACTCCAGGGAAGAAAGGGGGTGATAGAATATTTTGACGCTTGGTGTTGAATAAGATTCCGATAAATATGAGAGTATTGCTTATTGGATAATAGTGAGTCAATGAAAGAGGTCATACAAGGATTGTGATGGGAGCCCTGGCAGGACTGGAGGAATGTTTTAAGTTGAAGGTAAGAAAAGACATGAGAGTGCAGTAAGGAGAATTCTTCTTTGAGTTCAGGGAATTGTCTTAAAGAGCTGTGCCCTTGTTTATATAGTTGAAAGACCATGGTTAGGCCTTTGTCTGCCCAGGTTGAGAAGACCTTTGAGTTCACTGAAGGTAAGAACATAGGATTGCCGGCTATGAGCAATGCCATGGATATTGTTGCCGGTAACTTCAGCAGTTTTCTGACTTCCCTCCAGGCTATTATTGTGTCCCTTAAAACCAGGCTACTCTTCAGCTTAGGAGGGAGGCATGATAGCTTGACATGGAGAATGGATTTCAACTGAAAGGGCGAGGTAAGTGCTTCCTCCAAATTATGATTAGAGTAGAAGCAGCTGCCGGAGATCCAATCAAGACTATATCGTAATAAACAAGCAAGGTTATAAAATCTCAGGTTAGGGAGGCCGGCCCCTCCCTCGCTCTTTGGGAGGCAGAGTTTCTGGAGAGCTATTCTGGGTCGTTTGCCTTTCCACAAGAAAATGGTTATAGCGGTGTGGATTTTATGCACGTCTTTATGTTTAAGTAAGAGGGGTAGCGTTTGTAGAGGATAAAGTAATCTGGCAAATGATATCATCTTGACTAGATGGCATCTCCCGAAGAGTGAAAGAGGGAGGGCACCCCACCCAAATAATTCTTTAGTGATTTTGGATATAAGTGGGGGGTAGTTTAGGGAGTAGAGGGAGGAGGGTACCAATGTGAATTCCCAAGTAGGTAAGATGGTGCTTTGTAACCATAAAGGGTGAGGACAATTTCCAAGACTCCGCCCTGTGATGGTTAAGGGGCAGTTTCGCTTTTATTGAAGTTTATTCTCAGATCAGTGCATTCCCTGAATGTCTGGAGGGTGCTCATCAAGTATTGAAAATATTTAGGGGGATTAGAGGAGAATAGGAGGATGTCATCAGCAAATAGAGCTGAGCGACATCTCCTATCTCCGATCATAATACCACTTATTACTTGGCGTGAGTTGAGTTGTCTGGAGAGAGGCTCTATGGCTAAATTGAATAACAAAGGGGACAAGGGACAGCCTTGGTGTGTGCCTTTAGCTATAGGAAAAACATGGGAAATAAAATTGGGGGTGACTAGTCGGGCTGAGGGGGAAGCGTACATTGTATGTATGAAATTTGTAATAGGGCCAGAGAAACCTAATTTGTCCAAGACCATGAATAACCATTGCAGACTGATATTATCAAAAGTTTTCTCAGTGTCTAACGAGATTATGGCGACATCTTTCTCAGAGTGTTGTTTGGCGTGTTCTAGGGTGAGTAAGACCTTTCTAATGTTTAGCGTAGGAGACCTACCTTGCACAAATCCTGATTGAGCTCAATGAATAATTGTGGGGAGGATTTTGGCCAGCCTGGAAGCAACAATCTTGGCATCAACATTCATAAGGCAGATGGGTCTATACGATCAAGGGGATAGTGGGTCTTTATCTTTTTTGGCAATGAGTTTGATATGGGCTAGTGAGCCTGTTGGCAGGTAAGAGTCCCAATCCCAGATTGCGTTATAGAAGTATAGGAGCGTGTCTGAGGTGAAATCGAGGATAAGTTTATAGAATTCAGAAGAAAGCCCATCTGGGCTAGGGGCCTTACTGGTGGCCATTGTTTTAATGGTGTTTTGGACCTCCGTCAAGGAAACGGGAGCATTCATTGCTTCTAATTGATCGTTCGAGATGCTAGGAAGTTGGAGTGAAGCCAGCAAGCCTTTCTCTTTGTCTGTGTCAATCAAGTCTTCAGTATACAGGTCTGTATAGAAGTTTGTGAGGATGGCTTCTATCTCTGAGGGTTTGTTAGTGGTATTGCCTAGGGGATCTCGCAGTGCCATGATATGGGTTGGGGGGTGGCGACCCGAGGACATCCGAGCCAGGAGCCTTCCCAATTCATTGCCGTATTTATGGAAAAAGAGAGAGGAGTGAAAATGGTTAGTGGACTCCTGTTGCAAAGACCAATGATCGAAAGCGTTGTTAGCCAGCTGCCAAGCTTGAATGTTCTCGGGGGTCCGTGACAAGTTTAACATCTCATGAGCTTCTCTAAGTGTCTTACTGGCCTGGTTATAACTATTATGGGTAAAGTTGATCGAACCCGTGGATGTTCGGGTTCGGTGGGTTCGGCCGAACTTCGGAAAAAAGTCCGGGTTCGGTACCGAACTTGACCCAAACTTTACCCCGAATTCCATTGAATTCAATGGGGACCTAAACTTTTTGGCACAAAAATGACTGTAAAAGAGTCCTGGAAAGTGCTAGAGGGCTGCAAAATGATTTTAGAACAATAATCTGTCCCTTATAGCAACAGCAGGAACCTGGCCCTATAGAACTAGGAGATGATTTTAGAACAATAATCTGTCCCTCTAAGCAGTAGACTCTACCTATTCCAGTCAGATCTTTCTGTAATGCAGGATGAGATCTGCAATCTGTCCCTAAAAGCAGTATTAGTAGTAATCTCTACCTATCTATCTATCTGCAATCTCTCCCTAAAAGCAGTAGCAGTAGTAATCTCTACCTATCTATCTATCTGCAATTTGTCCCTCACAGCACAGGCAGCATCCTCTCCCTAGACTACCCAGAGAGCATGCGACATGCAGGACTGTGACTCCATATAGAGGCTGGGTCACATGATGCACCGGCCAATCACAGCCATGCCATTAGTAGGCATTAGATTGTTGATTGGCTGCCCTGCAGCTATTCAACATGCTTGATCAAATAGCCGAACCCAGAACTCGAACCCAAACTTTTTTTAAATGTCCGGGGTCGGGTCTGGGTCACGGACACCCCAAAGTTCGGTACTCAGCTCTAATTATGGGCCTTTTTTTTAAAAGGAGATGATGTGGCCCCTGAGGAAGGCCTTTCCAGCTTCCCAAAATAGGTTGGGTGTGGAAAGGTGTTCCTTGTTGTTTGTCATGTACTCAGTCCAGGCATGTAGAAGGGTGGACTTTAGCTCCTCGTTATTGTTAAGATAGGAAGGGAAACGCCGCATCGGTGTGTTCGGTCTGCGTGTCAGGTTGGAAATCTCAATAGCAACTGGAGAGTGGTCCGATATAGCCATACTCTCTATGGATGCCGAAGACACCATAGGGAGTAGGGCAGGAGAGGCAAAGAAAAAGTCTATCCAGGAGAAAGTCTTGTGGGGGGATGAGTAAAAGGTATATTCTTTGTCTATGGGGTGCTTCAAGCGCCAAACATCAGTCAAGCGGAGGGATGTGATGGTATGAGCGAGAATAGATTTTTGGTCAGGGTCAGTTGAACGATGGCCTGGTATTAAGGATCTTAGAAAACAGGGCCAGCAGCGTTTCTGTGAGTAACATATACCTCCGGGGCTGATGAATAGAAAAATATAAGAGAGTACATTCCTGAACATGAGAAACAATTTAACAAAATATTTTGAACACCATGGTGGTAAGCCATAAAACATATACATTACAGACTCCCCTTTTTTCCGCATGGGATGGTTCCCTGTGTCACAGCTGCCCATCCCCGCCTAAGGTAGTCCGATTTGGACCTGGAGGAAAAGGTTGTAGAGGAGGGTGGTATAGGGGTAGGATGTGGGGGGTACAAGAAGGAAGAGAGAAAGAAGTATAAGGAGGGAGGAAGAGGGTTAGATGAGGTAAAGCTAAGAGGAAAGGGAAAAGAAGGAGTAAGCATGGGACCCTTAATGTTGTGTGACCGGGGGTGCACCATAGACTGCCCCCAGCAACCAGCTGAATAATGGGGTGTGCCCCCAAGGGAGTAACCCTGAGGGCGGACCCCATTGAAACATTAACAAACCAGAATAACAAACATTAAATTCAATGAAAGATGATAACCTAGGTAGATGGGGAAATGCCATTCCATAGCCTCGTGGCATATGACGAACTGATTGCAGCAAGAAATGGAATTACGTGGCGTCCCCTTGTTTGGGGAACATAGAGGCTGACACTTACAGTTTGTTGTTCATTCAGCTATGGGTAGTTGTCGTAGTTGGTACCTGAGAGTGAGAATTAAGTCTTGCGTGGGTATTAGTTGGCCACAGATCATAGTTTAAAGCGGGAACATCATTTGGGATGATGCGCCCCTAGTGATTTCAGGCTTGGGCCTGAGATGTAGAAGTTTCCGGAAGGCCAAATCGTACCCTCTTGTATGGAGGTTTCTCCGAGCTCAGAAGCTTATTAGATAAGATAGATGATTTCTTAGGTGCTGTGTGCATGTCGGTGGCTGGCGGTGGCGATTTGTCCATGTCAGACGGTAGAGTGCTGTCCAAGTAAGCTTCAACTTTTTGTGGTGATGTGAACCAGAGCTTTTCCCCTTGAGGGGATTGGAAGTAGAGGGTAGCCAGATATGCCAGACTGAATCTAATATTTCCCTTGTGAATGGCAGAACAGACTGGAGAAAAGACTTTCCTTTGTTGCATGACCTCAATTGAATCGACCGCAAAAATCAATAAAGTGGATTCCTCAAAGGTTAGATTCCGAGCTCTGCGGAAGCGTTGCGAGATGGCTTGCTTATCCACATAATTAAGATAGCGGACTATCACCGATCTGGGTTTGGTGCGGGCATCCGAAGGAGGGCAAATTCTATGAGCCCTTTCAACTACACAGGGTGTGCGAAGACCTAGAAGCCCAGGAATGTCCACTGCGCAGATTTTGGATAAGTTGTGGGAGGAGTAGGACTCTGGTAGGCCGATTATACGGAGGTTGTTCCTCCTGGATCTGTTTTCCAAATCAATGACCTTTTCCCAGATTTCTTTTTGAACTGCGGTCAGCTTAGCCACGGCTGCTGTTAAGGCAGTGGTGTCGACCTCCATGGCAGAGATCCTGACTTCAGCGTGGTCTATTCTGGCTGTCTGCAGTTGAAAGTCCTTGCGGAATTGCTCAAGGCCTTTGCTTACTGCTGAATCCACTGCCTCAGTTATGATAGGTCTGATCAGGGCCACTACTGCTTGGGCAATGTCAGCTGGCCAAGGTGAATCAGCAGTGGGCAACCCTGTGGTGCAC
Source organism: Glandirana rugosa (assembly GCA_018402905.1). NCBI lineage: Eukaryota > Metazoa > Chordata > Amphibia > Anura > Ranidae > Glandirana > Glandirana rugosa. Next base: position 644,171 of record BLSH010163929.1, on the reverse strand, counting down.
TGGGGGGGTTGGAGACCTGTGGCACCTGTAATTGGAGGAGGAGGGGCCGTTAGCACTGCCGCATATGAAAGTACCTGAGGTGCAGCGGCAATGGTGGGCGTGCCACGTGTCTCTTCTCCTCCTGGTGGCGTGCTTGCGAGGAACGACCGTGCCCCCGAACGTTCAACAAAACGATCCATGCGGGTACCAGAGAATGCGGGGATCGTGCCGGGGGTAACAGTGAGTGGCAGCGTGGTGTCCCTCCAAGGATTAGCGGTGATTGGAGCGGGTTTTCGTGGCAGGCAGTCGGAGCTGATCTCTCCTAGCTCCTCTCCATGCGGCGCTGGAACCGGAAGTCCCGTAACCAGTTTTTAACCAAAGCAGAAACCTTATAGTCCATGCCTGCAGATCTCAGCTTGTAAATTAAGCTTTTATGGGGAACTTTATCAAATGCTTTTGCAAAATCCAGAGACACTAAGTCCACAGGCCTTCCCCTATCTAGATGGCAGCTCACTTCCTCATAAAATGTTAGCGGATTGGTCTGGCGGGGACGACCATTTATAAACCCATGCTGATTACTACTAATGATATTTTTCTCCTCAGAATTTTTTTTTATATAGTCCCTTATCATCCCCTCCAATACTTTACCCACAGAAATATGTCTCTGAGCTTTTTTGAATATTGGTACCACATTGGTTTTTCTCCAATCAGCTGGTGCCAATCCTGTCTGTATGCTGTCCGCAAAGATTAGGAACAATGGTCTGGGTATAACCTGACTGTGTTCTCTGAGCACTCTCAAGTGTAAGCCATCTGGTTCTGGTGATTTATTTGTTTTATGTTTATCAAGTCTTTCCTTGACTCCGGTCTCTGTTAACCACTAGGGTATGTCCTGTGTTGTGTCACTAACACTACTGTCGCAGTCGGTAAACCCCTCCTTTTCCTGCGTAAAAACTGAGGAGAAGAAGGCATTTAGTACAGTTGCCTTCTTTGTAATCATTAGTATCACTTGCAGTAAAGATATTAGAAGGTCAAAAAAATCAAAAAATCGATTAAAGCGCAGATGCTGTAAACTCTGTGAAAAAATGTGCAAAACATATATATATATTTTGCAATACATTCATCAGAATTGATATACTGTAATAAACAGTTCATCACATAAAAATCATCAAAAAAACACTTAATGAGTAAAATGCCCCCGTGCAAACCTGTCTTTGACCAGATTCTAACCACCACAAATGTTAGTTAATATTATAGGCAAAACTTGATGGTAAGCTGAAAAGCAGTCCACACTTTTTCACCCGTGCTGCCCTCTACCAGTTGTGCCCTCACCTTATGGGTATAATATATATGCCTTTGGTTATATTAATCCCTTGCAGTGTCCTTTCTGCAGCTCACTTTGCTCCTTGGTATCAAACACCTCCACACATCATTCCTCCTGATTGATTCCCATGAGCTCCAATGGTTACATGTGTAAGCAATAGAGCTGACATAGTGCTTTATTGTTTCATTTAAAATTTATTTACACATCCACGTAAAAATTGAACACTCACATGCATAGAATAAAAATACGTATAGTAGGGGCGCATGCGCGCAGCTCATGAAGACGGACATGTCCTTCTAGAGCTCCGCACAGCATCGGGACGAACAGCCGAGCCATTAGCAGCCTGACACCCGCGATCACTGGAAAACGCCCCCGCTACCTGCAGGGCACAACACGGTCCGACCACCATGGTCGCAACGGGGCTAAAGCCGAAGCTGTGGAATAAAACGATCCGCGAGGCCCTGGCCCGGGCCTCATCCAAGATGACGCCGCCGTCTGCTACAAGAACAGGTACGCCGAAAACCCCCAGACTGAGACCCCAGCGGCACCCGGATGAGGGGGAATCTGACTCAGACACCCTAGCCTCCCCTCTCCCCTCACAACCTGGGGACCTTCATCCAGATATCCTTCAGCAATTCGAGAAAATGCTGCAACGTGCATTAAAACACACCTCAGAGCAGATTACTAACAAGTTCACAAAAGAAATCAGGGAGCTAGGGCAACGCACAGCAGACCTAGAACAGAGGGTGGATGAAATGGAGCACCACATCTCAGCACAAGCTGAAGAGATAGAAGCCCTTAAAGAAGATAACACAACACTCCAGTCTCAGTTAGAAGAATTTGAGAACAGGGCGAGACGCTCTAATATAAGAATTAGAGGCATCCCAGAAACAGTAGATGACCTCCACTCCACCATAACGGCACTATTCCAGGAACTGTCACCCTCTATCCCCATTGAAAGACTGGAGATGGACCGTGTACACAGAGCCCTAGCACCCCGCAAACAGAACGGCCCCCCACGGGACATAATAGCTAAAATGCATTATTTCCACACGAAGGAGCAACTCCTACAATCTGCCAGGCAAAAGCCCTCCCTCGCTTTCCAGGGAAATGAATACCAGCTCTTCGCTGATCTGTCCAAAACTACCATCACAAGAAGCAGAGAATTCAAACCCCAACTACAGATCCTCCAGCAACGCAAGATCATATATTCCTGGGGCTTCCCCCTCTCATTGCACTTCACGTACCAGGGCTGCAAACACATGTGCAAATCCACTGAGGACCTGCGGAACCTCCTTCGGGATCTACAGTTGGCCCCAACGGATCCAGCTCTACAACAAAAGACACGCAGGAGATCCCCCTCTTCTTCTCCAACGAAGACACCCCACACCCCCTCCTCCTCCACCAAGAGAAGCAGGATGACCCCCAATCACCAGGATCCCTCCGACTCCATGGACTGACAGATAAGTTGTACCACTATAAAATGCACATCTGCTAGTGCAGGTAACTGTAACTTGCTATGCTGCTCCAACACTTGCAGTTGAAACCTTTTTATTTTTTGAGCCCAATCCTTGCACAGACCCTTACAGTACTAGCCTTTGCTAGTCTTATCTCAATATACTGGAACTCATTATGCTCAAAAACGCAAATAGACTGTCCTAACACCCCTTCTTGGAACTGCACCCATCCCATCCAAACCCCCTTTATGACTGTTGCAATAAACGCTCCCATGTAGGAAAATCCCAAAGGAGGACTCCTAATTACCACCCTGGTCCCCCTCAAACCTCTATATAGCTAATAGTCCAACTGCTCTTGCTGAAAGACTATTTTTTGCTGGAACTGATATGTGAGTCCCCCCTCTCTCTCCCCCCCTCCACCTAGACCTACTTTAATTTTATCCCCCACACTGCCCTTAAGGGGACTCACATGCTGGTTCTAAAAATTCTAACACTAAGTTTGTTGAAATGTTTTCTTTTTCAGGTTACATTTTGGTTGTATTTTGTTCAATACACGCTGACAACTGGCGAAAATAAGTGTTTATACAATGTTTTACCAATCTCTGCTTAATTTACCACATGTCTACACTGTACCATCACATAAGGCTCATCTGTTTATACCATCTGATTTAATGGCTGTTCGCCTCGGGCTGCTTGTCACTGTCAGCCCCCACATCTTGCCCAAGAGTTGATCCCTCGTTCTCTCTTGGACAACATGTTACCCTCCAGGCAGGATTCTCAATCCTGCCTGGACGGTTGTGTGATGTTACCTCTCCCCCCCCCCCCGCACCCCACTCTATTCCTAACCTTTATTTCTCTATATCTCTCTCCTTTTCCTATTAGTTTATTCTACTTCAGCCGGCAGGGGGAGACCCCATTTAGTCCATTCATTTATAGCACTTCCTCTCTCCCTCTGGCCTAATGGCTAAACTCAACCTATTGTCCCTTAATGTACAGGGACTTAACTCCCCCTGTAAACGTCGTAAAGCCCTCCGTACCTTCGCCTCTCTTTAGGCTCATATCATATGCCTCCAAGAGACGCACTTTACTAAGCAACTTACCCCCAAATATCTACTCAACTCTTACCCGCAATTCTATACCGCCTCAGCAGATACCAAACAAAGAGGAGTCTTAATCGCTTTTCATAAGACTACCCCCTTCACCCTAACATCCGAGATACGGGATCCTGAAGGTAGATACCTTATCCTTGTAGGCCAATTAATTGACACCCCAGTCACAATAGTGTCATACTATGCCCCCAATAGGTAGTTGACACACACAAAAGAGGCACCTTACTCATTGGTGGTGACTCTAACCAAGTCCTTTTCCCTTTCTTGGACAAATCTCCTTATACTCCCACCACGAGCCCCAGTAAACTCACCCTCCAACAGCTACTCCAACAACACTCACTAGCTGACACATGGCGAGAACATAACCCCATCAGGAAACAATTTTCTTACTACTCCCATCCCCATAACTCCTTCTCCCGAATTGACCACATCTTCACCACAATAGGATCTCTGCCTCTTCTCCAATCCTCTCATATAATCCCCATTCCTTGGTCTGACCACAACGCCATTCTCTCTTCCTTTTCAGCTCTGGTACCTCCCCCACATACTAAAACATGGTCTCTAAATGACTTCCTCATAGCTAACCCCTCCCTAGCTTTGCAGAATGAAACTGCCCTCAAGGAATATATATCCCTCAATTCAACAGGAGATATCTCCCCCCTGACGCTCTGGGAAGCACATAAACCAACCATTCGGGGAACTCTAATAAGCCTAGCATCCCATAGGAAAAAAGAACGCCAAATAAAATTTCAACAACTAGACCAACTCTTCTCCCAAGCACATACCAACTTTCAAGCCAATCCCACCCCCTCACATAGAGAAGAACTAGATAGAGCTAAGCTAGACTTAGACTTATTCCTCACAGAATCAGCTGAAAAATCTCTTAGAAGATCCAGCCATAAAACCTTTATGAACGCTAACAAACCTGGCACTTTCATGGCTCTCTCTATCCGCATTCTAGACAACCCTCACAAACCTATTAGATTAAAAACAGCCCACAATAGCTACACCAGTGACCCTTCTAAAATCCTACAAACATTCCATAAAAAACTCCAGGAACTTTATTCCGCCCCACAATCCTCACAACTTCCACAGCAACCCCCAGACTTTCTCAACTCATTATCTTTACCTATGCTTACAAACGACCAAAAAGCCCAGTTAGACCAACCAATCACTGAACTGGAAACTAGAGCAGCAATTAAGTCCCTTCAAAGTAACAAGAGACCGGGCCCAGACGGACTCACGGCTACTTACTACAAATGTTTTATTAACATCTTATGCCCCCCGCTCACCGCAGCCCTCAATTCACTGCGCAAGGACAGATGCTTTTCCTCTGACTCACTAAGGGCGACAATTTCAATGATACCCAAACCCCAAGCTGACCATACATCATGGGCCAACTTCCACCCAATCTCCATACTTAATAATGATGTCAAATTACTAGGGAAAATACTAGCCTCTCGCCTTAACTCAGTAATAGGGTCGTTAATACAAAAAGACCAAACTGGCTTCATGCCAACCAGACAAGCGGGGGACAATATCAGGAGAGCTATTCTACTAACACGTCTCGCCCGCATGCGACACATCCCCACATGCTTGCTCTCGTTAGACATACGTAAAGCCTTTGACAATCTTTCTTGGTCCTATTTACGGCAGGCTCTAGAGAAGTGGGGGTTTGGCCCCTTCTTCCTTAAATGGGTCTTTTCTCTATACTCTAACCTGACGGCTAATGTGACCTACGCAGGTCATAGATCAGACTCATTCCTAATAGGCAAAGGAACGCGACAAGGATGCCCACTCTCCCCACTTCTGTTTGCCCTAGCAATCGAGCCCCTAGCCCAAAAAATACGCGAGGACCCCAATGTCAAGGGAATAGAAATTGGAGGCTTTACACATAAATTGTGTTTATTTGCGGACGATGTCCTACTCTTCTTAACGTCTCCTATTACTTCGATACCCAATCTTCTCCCCATCTTAACCTCTTTCGCCGGCCACTCAGGCTTGGTAGTCAACCCGCAAAAGTCAGAAGCACTCAACATAAACATACCCCATGAGATGCTCTCACATCTAAAGTCAGTCCTCCCATTTCCCTGGGCTCCTGGCCCCCTGAAATACCTTGGTATCAAACTCACATCTAACCCTCTTGATCTCTTCCAAACCAATTACCCTCCTCTACTAAAACACCTCACAAAACTCATGACCTCCTGGAGGTCGCTCCCACTGTCATGGCTAGGTCGCATAGCTGCAGTTAAAATGGTAATTTTACCCAAAATCTTATATCTATTTAGAGTACTCCCAATCCCAGTCCCCGCCTACTATCTGCGCATCCTACAACGCCAAGTCTCCGCCTTCGTCTGGGGTAAAACCAGACCGCGGATCCCAAAATCAACACTCTACTTGACCAAAACATATGGAGGCCTAGGCCTACCAAATTTCATGAAATACTATCAAGCAGCCCAACTTACCCCCCTGACAAAATACCATGCAACCATGGAAATACCCCTCTGGGTAGCTATTGAGGCAGTAGAATGCGACCCCCTTTCCCTAGCCAACCTTCTTTGGCTACAATTAAAAGACCAGAAGACAATAACGAACCCAACTACCCAACACTCACTTCGCATATGGAATACACTCAAATTTAAATATAAGCTGCAATCCCCACATAACCCACTCCTCTCATATTCACACAACCCTTCATTCCCTCCTGGATGGACCTCACCATCCTCGTTTCATCGTTGGTCATCAGCAGGCTTACTCAGAGCTTACTCCTTTACCACAAACAGGGCCATTGAAACGTTCCCCTCACTTTCCGAAACCCATAATCTCCCGCCAAGTTAAATATTTCATTATCTCCAACTCAAACATTTTTTCACTCCATATATACCATCTGATCCCACACTACCTCATAAAACTACATTTGAACAGGCCTGTGATCATGACCCCCATAGACGCGGACTAATCTCAGTACTATACCAATCCCTACTAGACCCCCCACCACACACAGCTCTCTCATACGTCAAAAAATGGGAGCAAGACTTGCAAATACACCTAGACCCAGATGAATGGACTAATATCTGGCAGGCTACCAAATCAGCTACCCAAAACATAATCGCCTCTGAGGCAAATTATAAAGTCCTCTTCAGGTGGTACTTGGTGCCTGCTAGAATAGCTAAATATCAACCATCATATCCCTCAACCTGTTTTAGGGGATGTGCTGACAGTGGCACCCACCTCCATATATGGTGGGTTTGCCCGACGGTAACCAAATTCTGGGAAGATATTTTTGATATCATCTCTACACTTCTCAATCAGCCAACTAAACCCAATCCTGCCCTAGCTATACTTAATCATAAACCCCAAGATATCACCAAATCACAATTTAAATTAGTCCTGCAAATCACCACAGCTGCGAAGCAAACGATCGCCAAGGCCTGGAAGACCCCATCCCTCTCAACAATAGAAGTCAAGCATAGAATTACTAAAGCTATGATTCACGCCAAAATTGAAGCAACTATCTCGGACACCATTCCCAAATTCGAACGAATATGGCTACCCTGGACCCGCCATTTTCTTCCGATAGATTTCAATGAAACCTTACTACACCCATAACCCTGTAACCTCCATTCATCGTAGATCAACCAAAAGCGCTCTACCATGGACACTCTCCCCCTCCTGGCTACCCCCATCCTATCCTCTAAGACCTTCTTCTAAGGTTTTCTCCATCTTTTCCTACTACTTTCTTTCCTTCCTTCTATCTCTCAACCCTTGCCTACATACTTTTCTATAGGGGCATTACCCCCCTCACCATTTCATAACATAAGACTGAACCTGCCCCCAGCTCTGCAGCCCCGGTTGTAAGCGTTCCCTTCCACCACTGTGCTCCTAGCTGTCCTTCCTAGCTTGACGTCTGTCAGCCGCTCCGGTCCCTCCTACTAGTTTTGTCACTACCTTGTGTCTTCAACGGGGAGAATCAATCAGGAGGAATGATGTGTGGAGGTGTTTGACACCAAGGAGCAAAGTGAGCTGCAGAAAGGAATCTGCAAGGGATTAATATAACCAAAGGCACATATATTACACCCATAAGGTGAGGGCACAACTGGTGGAGGGCAGCATGGGTGAAAAAGTGTGGATTGCTTTTCAGCTTACAATCAAGTTTTGCCTTTAATATGAACTAACATTTGTGGTGGTTGGAATCTGGTCAAAGACAGTTTTGCACGAGAGCATTTTATTCATAAGGACTTTTTTTGATGATTTTTATGTGATGAACTGTTTATTATTTCAATTCTGATCGATGTCTTGCAAAAAAAAATATTTTTTCACAGAGTTTACAGCATCTGCATTAATTGATTTTTTTTGACCTTCTAATATCTTTACTGCAAGTGATACTACTAACTGCTAATTGGCACGCACATTAGTCACTATTGCACCTTATGTTTAGATTGTTGGAGCTCTGCACTTATACAATATATTCTATTGTTTGTTCACATAGTCAGTAAGTGTGGGGAGTGCTGGCAGCACATGTTAGAAGTATTACGTAGCAGCTCATAAGGTCTGCACCACAGTCCCTTTTTTGTATCATCTGTAACCATCCTCCCATCCTCATCTTTTATGTGTGCAATGTGCTCTGATTTTGCCTTTCTACTGTTAATATATCTAAAAAATGTATTTGGTTTTTCTTTACTCTCCTTCGCTATGTGTCTCTTGTAATCTTTTTTAGCCACCCTGATTGTGTTTTTACACTTCTTATTGCATTCCTTGTAGTGATGGAATGCTGAAGGTGACCCATTCCCTTTATATTTTTTAAAGGCCATATATTTCTCTTTAATGAGGGTTTTCACATTATGGTTTAGCCACCCAGATTTAACCTTCGTTCTTCTATATTTATTGCCCATTGGAATGCACTGTGTGATACCCTTGTTTAATATGCTCCTAAAGCACTCCCATTTTTCTTCTGTGTTCATTGTTTCTAGGATTTGGTCCCAATTAATGCCATGTAGTAATGACCGCAGTTCAGAAAAATTGGCTAGTGTAGTATTTAATGTTTTTGTGCTATCCCCGTGCCTCCCTTTCCTGTGATTTACACTAAATCATCCTGTGATTGCTAAATCCCCAGATTTGGATTGTTCATAATTAATAGACCTAACAGGGTATTATTTCTAGTTGGGGAATCTACCAATTGGTACATGAAGTTGTCCTGTAAGACATTCATGAAATTACGGGCCTTTAATGAGTGAGCTGTCCCCTCTGCCCAGTCAATATTGGGATAATTGAAGTACTCCATCATGATTACATTTCCCTGTTTTGCTGCCATTTCTAACTGTGATAGTAGGCCCAGACCCTCCTCCTCCTCCTTCAAGTTGGGTGGCCTATAACATACTCCCACTATTAATTTCCCACTTACTTCTTCTCTCTGAAGTTCTACCCACACTGATTCCACCTCCCACCTCACCCCATTCATAATGTCGCTCCTTTCTACCACCCTTGCATCATTTTTGACATATAGACACACCCCTCCTCCTCTTCTACCTTTCCTGTCCTTTTGATACAAGGAATACCACTGTATATTGGCCAGCCAATCGTGTGAGCTATCAAACAAAATATAAATTATTCCCACAAATTCTAAGTCCTCCTCATTTAATAGCAGCATTTGTGTAGACGTCTCTCAGTGTTGTATGAGTGCATATTATTTCTTCCTTGTAATTCCTCTGGCTTTGTTTTGAATTGTCCACTCATTCACCCTGGGATTAGATGTTACTGCTGTATTATGACTGCTGGCTCCGCTATTACCCTCTGTCCATTACTCACCGCCGGCTATTGCTTCCTCTGATCTCCTCCCCCCACCTAATACCTAGTTTAAAACCCCCTCTGACTTTGTGGCCATCTTTCTTCCCAATAGAGCTGCACCATCCCCATTAAAGTGCAGCCCATCCTTACTAAAGAGCCGGTAACTGACTGAGATGGAAGTGCAGTTCTCCAGGAACCCAAACCCCTCTTTTGAGTATAGTCATGCTCAAAAACAACAGGATAATCATTGCAATCATTTTTCTTCATAGTTGTTGTAGCTAGAGTTGAGCGAATACCTGGATGTTCGGATTCGGCGGGTCCGGCCGAACTTCACGAAAAATTTCGGGTTCGGTACCGAACGTTACCCAAACTTGACCCCGGACCCCGAACCCCATTGGAGTCAATAGGGACCCAAACTTTTCGGCACAAAAATGGCTGTAGAAAAGTCCTGGCAAGTGCTAGAGGGCTGCAAAAGGAAGTAAAATGGGGGTAAGAGTAGGACAAGTGCCCTACAAAAAAATGGGGATAGGGAAAATAACTTAAAATCAAATAATAAAAATAAAAATGGGAAGTGGGGGTGGATGTGGAGTAGGAGCCTAGAGGTTGACTAGGCCATGACCGTGGCAGTGTAGGTGGAAGTGGTGGAGGAGGAGGAGGTAGCCAAAACTTTTTGTTGTTTGTTTGTTTTTTTTCTAATTGGGGTAGCCCCCAAAATATTGAGGCATATTCAAAAAAACAAGTATACCAATGGCTATGTGAGGCTGGTCTAAATGTCTATTCTGCACAAGGTACAGACAAGTCTTGTGGGATCCATGCCTGGTTCATTTTTATAAAGGTTAGCTTGTCCACATTGGCTGTGGACAGGCAGCTGCGCTTGTCTGTGATAACGCCCCCTGCCATGCTAAACACACGTTCAGACAATACACTGGCTGCAGGGCAGGCCAGCACCTCCAAGGCATAAAGGGCAAGCTCAGGCCACGTGCCCAATTTGGAGACCCAGAAGTTGAATGGGGCAGACCCATCAGTCAGTACGTGTAGGCGTGTGCACACATACTGTTCCACCAGGTTGCTGAAATGCTGCCTCCTGCTAAGACCTTGCCTATCAGTTGGTGGTGCTGTTTGTTGTGGTGGGTTGCTGACAAACCTTTGCCACATTTCGGCCATGCTAACCCTGCCTTCTGAGGTGCTGGTGGTGGCACAGCTGCATTGGCGGCCTCTTCTCCCTCTGCCTTCGCCTTCCACTGAGCCCCCGGTGTCATTTGGGAATGCCCTCAGCAGCGCCTCTACCAGTGTGCGCTTGTAGTCGCGCATCTTCCTCTCACGCTCCAGTGAGGGAATTAAGGACGGCACGTTATTCATGTAATGGGGATCCAGCAGGGTGGCCACCCAGTAATCAGAACAAGTTACAATGTGGGCAACTTGGCTGTCATTGCGCAGGCACTGCAGCACGTAGTCGGCCATGTGTGCCAGGTTGCCCAGAGGCAAAGACAAGCTGTCCTCTGTGGGAGGTGTATCATCTGTGTCCTCCGTATCCCCCCCAGCCACGCTCCAGTGATGCCCATGAGCTGCATTGCGTGCCACCCTGCTGCGGTTCCTCCTCCTCATGATGATCTTCCTTGTCCTCCTCATCCTCCAGAACTGGGCCCTGGCTTGAATATTTTTGACCCGGCCTGTGCTGGTGCAGGAACCCACCCTCCGAGCCACTTGTGAATGACTGGCCTGATAACCGTGGAAATGACCCCTCTTCCTCCTCCTCCTCCTCATCCTCCTGTGCCACATCCTCTTCCATCATGGCCCAAAATGTTTTTTCAAGGAGACATAGAAGTGGGATAGTAACGCTGAGAACAGCGTCATCGGCATTGGCCATGTTGGTGGTACTCGAAACACCGCAATACGGTACACAGGTCTCGCATGGAGGCCCACTCATTGGTGGTGAAGTGGTGCTGTTCCGCAGAGCGACTGACCCGTGCGTGCTGCAGCTGAAACTCCACTATTGCCTGCTGCTGCTAGCACAGTCTCTCCAGCATGTGCAAGGTGGAGTTCCACCTTGTGGGCACGTCGCATAGGAGGCGGTGGGTGGAAAGGCCGAAGTTCCGCTGCAGCGCAGACAGGCGAGCAGCAGCAGGGTGAGAACGCCGAAAGTGCACACAGACGGCACTCACTTTATGCAGCAGCTCTGACATATCCGGGTAGTTTTTTAGAAATTTCTGTACCACCAAATTCAGCACATGCGCCAGGCAAGGGATGTGCGTCAAACCGGCTAGGCCCAGAGCCGCTACGAGATTTCACCCATTGTCGCACACCACCAGGCCGGGCTTGAGGCTCAGTGACAACAACAACTCATCGGTCTGTTGTTCAATGCCCGTCCACAGCTCCTGTGCAGTGTGGGGTTTATCTACCAAACACATCAGTTTTAAAACAGCCTGCTGTCATTTCCCCCTGGATGTGCTGAAGTTGGTGGTGAAGGTGTTACGCTGAGCGGATGAGGAGGTGGTAGAGGAGGAGGAAGTGCAGTAGGAGGAGGAGGCAACAGGAGGCAAAGAGAAATGCCCTGCAATCCTGGGTGGCGGAAGGACATGCGCCAAACTGCTATCTGCCTCAGGCCCACCCGCCATTACATTTGCCCAGTGTACAGTTAGCGAGATATAGCGTCCCTGCCCATGCTTACTGGTCCATGTATCAGTGGTTATGTGGACCTTGCCACAGATGGCGTTGCGCAGTGCACACTTGATCTTGTCCCCGACTTGTTTGTGCAGGGAAGGGATGGCTTGCCTGGAAAAGTAGTGGCGGATGGGAACCAGATACTGTGGAACAACAATAATAATCTGTCCCTTACAGCAACAGCAGGAACCTGACCCTATAGGAGTAGGCGATGATTTTAGAACAATTATCTGTCCCTTACAGGACCAGCAGGAACCTCTCCCTTTAGAACTAGGAGATGATTATAGAACAATAATAATCTGTCCCTTACAGCAACAGCAGGAACCTGACCCTATAGGAGTAGGCTATGATTTTAGAACAATTATCTGTCCCTTACAGGACCAGCAGGAACCTCTCCCTTTAGAACCAGGAGATGATTATAGAACAGTAATCTGTCCCTTACAGCAACAGCAGGAACCTGACCCTATAGGAGTAGGCAATGATTTTAGAACAATTATCTGTCCCTTACAGGACCAGCAGGAACCTCTCCCTTTAGAACTAGGAGATGATTATAGAACAATAATCTGTCCCTTACAGCAACAGCAGGAACCTGATACTATAGGAGTAGGAGATGATTTTAGAACAATTATCTGTCCCTCTAAGCAGTAGACTCTACCTAGTCCAGTCAGATTGTTCTGTAATGCAGGATGAGATCTGCAATAGACTCTACCTAGTCCAGTCAGATCGTTCTGTAATGCAGGATGAGATCTGCAATAAACTCTACCTAGTCCAGTCAGATCGTTCTGTAATGCAGGATGAGATCTGCAATAGACTCTACCTAGTCCAGTCAGATCGTTCTGTAATGCAGAATGAGATCTGCAATAGACTCTACCTAGTCCAGTCAGATCGTTCTGTAATGCAGGATGATATCTGCAATCTGTCCCTCTAAGCAGTAGACTCTTCCTAGTCCAGTCAGATCTTTCTGTAATGCAGGATGAGATCTGCAATCTGTCCCTCAAAGCAGTAGTAGTAGTCTCTACCTAGTCCACAATCAGATCGATGAGATGTTATTATATATATCTGCAATCTGTCTCTCACAGAGCCGGCAGCATCCTCTCCCTACACTAGTCAGAGTCTCAGAGAGCATGTGACTGCAGCACTAAGTGACTCCAGCTTATAAAGCGGCTGGTTCACATGATGCACTGGCCAATCACAGCCATGTCATTAGTAGGCATGGCTGTGATTAGAGTTGAGCGAACACCTGGAAGTTCGGGTTCTGCTGGTCCGTCCGAACTTCGGGACAAAGTCCGGGTCCGGGTCCGGACGGAACCCGAACGATCGCACGGGCTTCAAGCCTGCCTGGTCGTCTTGGGCTTGAAGGTCCACAAGCGAGTTGAGATTAGTGTCGGTACGGATGATTACTGTACCGACACTAACCGGTCACGTAGTACACTTGGTCGGCGAAATATTCGACCTCAGTGAATCACGACGTCAGTGTACGAGAGACTCTGAGACTGATCACATCCCTCTCCTACGACGGCCGAGACACTCTCTGTCTAACGTCTATATATATTATTGTAGAGTAGCTAGACTAACACCTGATCCATCTCTGATGATGATGACGAAACTCCCTGTCTAACGTCTAGAGTAGGACGTAATGTCTTTCTAGACTGACCTGATCCTTCTC
>BLSH010163929.1:577260-591684 GCA_018402905.1 Glandirana rugosa | reverse complement strand
GGAGTGTTGGGGGCGTAGGCATTTGTGATTAGAAGATCTAAGTTAGCAAGTTGGATCCGTATCGTGACCCGTCTGCCTCTACCGTCTTCCTCAGTGGCAATTAACTTATGAGGGAGGTTTTTATGGATTAGGATTAACGCACCTGCTTTACGTCCGGGAGCACCTGCGCCGTATACCGACCCCACCCAAAGCTTACGCATGCGTTGAAAGTCCGCTGATGGCAGATGGGTCTCCTGTAATAGGGCTATATCCGCTTTTAGACGCTGGAGGTGTCGAAGTATTTTAACACGTTTGGTTGGCGACCTAAGCCCCTTGACATTCCATGAAATTATATTATAGCCGAATGGAAGGGTGGAAGGGATGTGGGGGCCATGGGGGCTTAAGGCGTAATCTGGAATTGGACATGCAGGTAAGTGGGCGGGCCCGCATCAAGGAATCTGGCAGAGTTGACATATCTGGCGGAGTAGAGAACCGGGGGGGGCGAGGGTAGGTAGATATGTGTTAAGGGGTACGAGCGTGGCTGTATAGTCGTGAAAAGGGTACCATGGAGCGTGGACTAACCTAAATACAAGGCACTTCACTTCTTCCCGCATGAACAAGCTGCTAACAAAAGCTCCCTTTAAAAGGCACCTCGATTAAGCAGGTGTTTAGTGAATCCTAGAAATATTTCCCGCCAAACAAATAGGCCCCCGGGGGGGGGGACACACCCAATTGTGATCCCGAATAACGAGGGGGGAGCAGCACCCCATCAATTTGTTCAGGCGGAGAGTGCATTGGTAACTAGTATAACATACTCACAACTGTAACTTAACGCCATATAACAAATAACAAACGGCATGACATGTCTAGCAACGCTGCTCGTTCGCAGGCCTTCAGGGCTCCAGCAGTGCAACATTGCCAGGAAGGTCAAGCACTATAGTATGGAGACAGGCGGCCAAGGAATGTCAGACAATGATAACAAAAAAATTACAATCTCAAGGGACCAATGGATTGCCGTGATCCATCTCGCTGGGCAGCAGCAGAGGGCTGGTATAGCAAATAGTGCTCCCACTGCATAGCAACATGCTTAAAGTGGTGAAGAGAGGGCTGCAGCGGTGATTCAACGTTGAGTGGAGTGGTTCCCAGAGTTGGAATATCTTATGCGCTTGGGAGAGTCTTTCCTCGGACTTCTCTGAACTTAAGGGCGGTTAATCGTGGGAGAGATGTTGGCTTGGTTTGGGTTCGATGACGTGTGAAGGGACCGGAGGAAGTGATCTGCTTCAGCAGGTTCCTGAAAGGTGAGTTGATCCCCATTCGGAGCTTTAAGGCGTAACACCGCAGGATATGCCAGCGTAAATTTTTTTTTTGTTTTAAAACATATTTATTATGAAAAGTAAAGTTGGTTACAATCATGATACAACAGTGGCATTTACCGTATCTTTACAAAGGGTAAACACAATAGTGGCATACCTGAGGGAGCTGCCACCAACTCTGTTCACTTTGGTGTACCATAGTAGTCAGAGATATAACAAATAAAGGAGGAAAAAAAAGAAAAAAAGAAAACCGATAGAGGTAAACATAGTATCAAGATATAAACTCAATACACGGAATACAGTCGAACATGTATTGTCTAATAGGAAATCTAGTTTGTTGGTTCCCCTCTTGGCGCCCTTCCGTCTAAAAGAGAAGATTAGATCAGTCCCATTGAGTTAAATTGTGAGGCCTAGAAATTGTTAATGGTATGGTTCCTAGGATTGGTTATCCAGGGCTGCCACTGTTTAAAGAATTTTGTTGTAGTCAACTGCACTTTGGCGAACAGGTATTCCATTAGTGCGTTGTCATTGATTATGCCTATAACTTCGCCAATCTTGGGGGCTTCTAGCTGTCTCCAGTGGCGTGCTATGGCAAGCCGTGCAGCTATAAGTACTTGTGTGACTATAGTATGGAAGGCCCAAGGCCAATTGGTTATCTCTAGACCGACGAGCGCCATTTGGGGTGTTAGTGGTCGGGTTAGTTTTGTTATGTTTTGTAGGAGGTTCTCTACTTCTATCCAAAGAGTCTGAACGTGAGTACAACCCCACCAAATGTGAATTAAAGTTCCGTCCATGTTACAGTTTCTCCAGCATTTTCGGGAGTGTGTTTCCATTATTTTTGCTAATTTGACAGGTGTGTAATACCAGTGGTGAAGAATCTTCATCATAGTTTCCCAGTGTGAGATATTTTTTGAGGACTTCAGGGTTAGGCTGATTGTTTTGTACCAGGTAGATGGTGGTATTTGTGATGAGAAAGCTTTGTTCCAGTTTTGGAAGGTCATGGGATGATTATCCTGGAGGTGGCTCTGCAATATATTATATATACGGGATATTCCTTTGGAGTTGGAGTTTGTGGACATAAGGAAGTTCAGTATGTCTTTGGTAATCTCTTTGGTGGATATTGATATCTTCGAGAGAATGTGTCGAATTCTTAGGTAGAGGTAAAAATCTTTATTATTAATATCAAATCTTTCTTTGAGTTCCTGGAAGGTTGCTATTTGATCTTGGACAAAAAAGTCTCCAATCTGATTGATTCCTATTTGAGTCCATTTGGTTATTGGTAGGTCTGGAGATATAATTGCCAACGCTGTAGCAGGTATGTTGTAGAGGGCGAGAGGGTGGATCCCTGATGCCGTTTGGATTAATGATTTCCAGACCTTCCACATAGCTTTGATGGTGGGGAGAACTGAGTCGGTTGGAGTAAACCCCAACCAGAGGGCTGCTAGAAATGAGGAGGGTTTATGGCCCAGGGTGTATTCCTCTATTAATGTCCAAGGTGTATGAGAGTTCATGTCCCATATCTTCTTAATTTGATCTAGGATGGAGGCTTTATAATATGATTGTAAATCCGGAACTCCTAGTCCAGCGTAGTTCCTGGGAGTACTAAGTATGGAAGATTTAAACCTGGGTCTACGTGCTGCCCATACAAACGTATTGATGATAGACTGTAGCCTGTTAATGTCCGATTTTAAGATTGGTACCGGGATAGTTCTGAAGAGATATAAAATATGCGGTAGGAGGAACATCTTGGTCAGGGCAATTCTCCCAGCCCAAGAGGCCACTCCCCCTTTAAGAGTCTTGGTCATTGTGTGCAGTTTTTGTTCAAGGTTAAGTAGATTTGTTTTTAATAGGCTGGTTGAGGGGGACACTAACTGAATCCCCAGGTATGTTAAGGATGCATTGGGGGCCCAGGAGAAGGGAGCCCTAGAGGATATTTCCATTTTTATGTTTGGGGGTAAGGCTACTCCCAACATTGCCGATTTTGAAGTGTTGAGTTTATAATAAGAGACTTGGCTAAATTGAGATAATATGTTGCATAAGTTTGGGAGGGAATTGAGGGGATCTGTGAGCCAAATTATGATATCATCGGCGTATAAGCCTATTTTGTGGGAGGACTGACCTACTGTTATGCCTTTGATGTCTTGCTGTAATCTGATAGTCTGTGCTAGGGGTTCTATTGCCATTGCAAACACCAATGGCGACAAGGGGCAGCCCTGCCTAGTGCCATTGGTGATTGCAAATGGATCTGACAAGACCCCTGATGTGAGGACTCTGGCGCTGGGGAAGGAGTATAAGCTCATTATAGCTTGTAGGAAGTGCCCCCGTATACCAAATTTCCGAAGGACTTCTTGGAGGTATAGCCAATTCACCCTATCAAACGCCTTCTATGCATCTAATGAGATCAGCAGAGAAGGCGTCTGAGTTTGTTCAGCGTGACATATTAAATCTATAAATCTTCTGGTTCCATCTGAGGCTTGGCGCTGTGGTATGAATCCCACTTGGTCTGGGTGAATGAGGTGTGGTATGTATTGGGCTAATCTCTGGGCCAAAAGTTTGGTGTAAATTTTGATATCCGTATTGAGAAGTGATATCGGGCGATAGTTGGCTGGGTCATGTGTGGGTTTGCCTGCTTTATGAATGGTGGTGATTGTGGCTTCTAAGTTTTCTGAGGGGATGTTTCCTGTTAGCAGGAATTCGTTAAATAGGTGGGTCAGTGTAGGGGCTAATTGGTCTGTGTAGGTCTTATAATATTCATTGGTGAAGCCATCCGGGCCTGGGGCTTTATGTGCTGGTAAGGTTTTAATTGCTTTTTGAACTTCCAATATTGAAAATGGCTCCGACAGTGCTTCTAGTTGTTGCGAGGAGATCTCTGGTAGTTCAATTTTGTGTAAGAATTCTTTGATCCCTTGTAATGTGGGTTCTTGTTCTTCTGTGGATTTCGATAAGTTGTAGAGTTTGGCATAAAAGGCGCTAAAATTATCGGCTATGTCTTTAGGGTTAGTCAGTCTGTTACCATTGTCGTCTAGTAGGAAGGGTATCTTGGTCTGAGCTTCCCTGTGTTTATATTGTTGGGCCAGGAATTTCCCCCCCTTATTACCTTGGGAGTACCACGTATAACGCAGCTTCTCTAAATAGAAATCATGGTTTTTCCTGAGTAAGGAGCTAAGGTCATTCCTTAATTTATTAAGTTTATCTATCAAATCTTGTGATGGTGATCGTTTATTGACTATTTCTAGATCTTTTATTTGCTTTAGGAGTGAATTCAGTTGGGTATTTTTTTTCCTTTTCTCCTGGGCTCCAATTTTCATCAGTGTCCCCCTCAAGACAGATTTGTGGGCGTTCCATAGCATAGAATATTTGTTTACTGAATTGTTATTAAACACAAAAAAATTAGAGATTTCTGATTGAACCTGCTCCTTATATTCCTTGGCCTTTAAGGTGGCGGAATTTAGGCGCTATCTAGAGAGTCTAGGGGTTGTTGGGGCTAGTTCAACTGTGAATGACACAGGAGCATGATCCGACCATTTTATAAGTCCTATTTCTGAGTGGGTTACCTTTTGGAGTAAGACCTTAGATGTAAGGAACAGATCAATCCTTGAATAAGACTTTTGCGTCTGTGAAAAAAAGGAGTAATCCCTCTCAGTTCCGTGCTGACATCTCCAGGGATCGTACCAGTCTTCCAGGGATACAATAGTGGATAGTGCGGTTGATCTCCTCTTTTGTGTGTTAGAGGTGTCAAGCTTGGGGTCTATAATGTCATTGAAGTCCCCGCACAATATAATTTGGTCTTTCGGGAGGAATTGTATTTTTTGAAGAATCTTTTTGTAAAAAGTTCTCTGATATTTGTTAGGGGAATAGATATTTACTATAATTAGAGGGCAGTTTTTAAAAGTGGCTTGTAGAATTATGTATCTACCCGTGGGGTCTTTTTCGATGTTCTGTAGTGAGAATGCCACTGTAGATTTAACGGCAATCATCACCCCTCTGGCTTTTTTGTCTGCTGTGGCGTGAAAACGGTGTGGAAATAGTTTGTGTGAGCATTGTGGTTGATTGTGTTCCGCAAAGTGTGTCTCCTGGACACATAACACATCAGCGTTTTGGGTCAGGGCCTCTCTCCATAAGAGAGATCTCTTGAAAGGACTGTTAAGGCCTTTGGCATTTAGTGAGACAATTTTGATAGACATCTAGTTACTCTGGAGATCTGAGCAAGCACTGAGGAGGGTTGTACAATAGTGAGAGATTTAAATGTATAAGAAGTAGTACCGTGTCCCAATAATTATGAAGTTAACGGTTTAAATTGGGTCGAGGTACCCCTCGGTTGTTCTGTTTTGTTTACACAGATAAGTCCGGTTATACTTCCGACTAGGATGTATGTTTAACAGTTGTGTTAGGCCGGACGGATTGTATGTCAGGATAGACTTATGTGTGTAACCAGAAAAGGAGAGATTACAACAATGCAACAGTAAACCTTAGTTATTACTGAAAAAACAGAGAAAAAAAAAACGTGTTGAAATACAGTTTTGAACTGTGACCTGAGGTTGTTGGTCAGTAACACTTGTATAACCCTGTAGTGTGTGTAGCACACTAAATTGGTGGAGCGGGAGAGTATAGAGAAATGTGGTCAGTAGACCTCTCACTCCTCCACCGAGTATGATAGCTAATAATTTTCCATTCCAGCATGACATATATAGATGGGTATATGCACCAGGGGAGTCTAGTGTGTTAGTCTCCTGTTTGTGGGCGAGGCTCCCATGCGGGTGATATCCTGGCTGGCGGTTTCGTGATGGAAGGCACTGGTGGTGTTCTAGTAAGCAGCCCCCAGTTCTGAAGCAATTTAATTCCCTCTTTGGGGTTCATGATAGTGTTATGCTGATTGCGATAGGTCACTAGCAGCTTCACCGGGAATCCCCACTTGTAAGTAATTTTCTTTTCCATCAATACTGAGGTGATCGGTTCAAATGACTTCCTAGCTTGTACTGTTGCCGCTGAAATGTCATTGAAGAGCTTGATTTTTTCAAATGGCTCCGGCAGTGTGCGTAGGGCCCTTGCAGCCCTCATGATATCATCCTTTATGTGGTAGAAGTGTACTCTGGCTAGTATGTCTCTGGGGACATTCGGTGGCAGGTGCTGCGGTTTATGCAGCCTGTGTGCTCTGTCAATGAGCATGTCTCTAGTGTGCAGGTCTGGTATCAATTTGCAAAATAACTGATGAATATAGGGTATTATTCCCGCATTGTCTAGTGACTCTGGGACCCCCCTTATTTTAATGTTATTCCTTCTTGACCTATCCTCTAGGTCAGAGACCTTTAGGCGCAGTGAGTGAAGTGCATCTGCCTGCTCATCTTTTATATCCACTATTTGATTGTGTGCCTTGGTAGACTCCATTAAATGTTTCTCAATATGCTCTAAGCGGTCTTCTGCAGAGGTGATCCTATCCTGCATTTGGTTTATGGATACTCTGAGCTCTCTCTGGATGTCAGATTGTAGGGACAGGAGCATTGCTTTCAGTGTATGTTCAGATGCTGGGCCATCAGTTGTGGGGTATGCCGCTAGTGCATTGCTGTGCGCTGTGTCAGTTGTGGTACTGCAAGTCCCAGCGCCATGTTGCCGTTTGATCGGCGGTTGTTTGTCTGGCGAGTGTGCCAGTGTATCAGCCATCCGCTTACCTCGCTCTCCCTGGGGGGATGATGGGTCAGGCTGCAGGGCTGGTAGCTCCATGGGTTCTGTGTCTGGAGCTTCGGCGTTAGTCTGAGGCGGCGGCGGGGCGGCTTCCCTCTGTTCTCGGCCGGCGCCATCTTGGGCTCCCTGCAGTGCAGGCCTCATGTAGAAGTCGAGGAAACGTCTGGTTCCCTGCTCGGAATTTTTTTTCCGGGTCATGCTCCGCGGTATCCCTGATGCTAAGCCCTCTGTTGTGAGGGTGATAACGCTGGAGTGGAGCACTGGATCTTCTCTGTGGCTTAGTGGAGGAGCGGAGCCGAGTGCTCAAGCGGCCATCTTCGGCAGCGGTCAAGCCACGCCCCCGCCAGCGTAAATTTTATGTTGCGTTGGAAGAGCTGAGAGCAAATACTTTGAAAAGCCTTCCTTTTCCTTGAGACTTCTATGGAGTAGTCTGCAAAAATTAGTATCTTCTTCCCGTCTATTTGGAAGGAGTTAGATTGGCGGAATTTTTGCAGGATGTTGGATTTATCGGCATAATTTAGGTAGTGAGCAATAATTGGTCTCGGTGAGGCACGCTCCTCATTGTACGGGCCCACGCGGTGGGCTCTCTCGACTATTACAGGGGCTAGGAGGCCCAGGGCTTCCGGAATGCGTTTCGCACTGAAGTCCGATAGGTTATGATTTTGTAACGACTCTGGGACCCCGACGAAGCGTAGATTGTTGCGTCTCGATCTGTTCTCGAGGTCTTCGGGTTTCTGGGTGATAAATTGGATTCATTTATTCTGAGATTGCTCCGAGGCTTGCATCTGGTATACTTCATCTTCAAGATTAGAGACGCGATGTTCCACTTCATTTAATCTGGTAGCGTGGTCGCTAATCACCTTCTGGAACTGGGTCAGGCTGTTGCTGATCGCTGCCTGTACAGAGGATTCGATCGTTGGAGCAAGGAGGGCAGCCACCGCCCGCGCTAATTCATCAATGGACGTGTCCCCTTTAAATTTCTGTGGGGTGTGTGTCCTCTGGGTGAGCAGCAGGGTTGGGATGTGCCCCTGGGTGAGTCCCCGCTGATTACAGGCTGTGCGGAGCCGCCGGGTTGCCGGGATGAGCTCCGGGAGCGTAGGCCGAAGCCGGGGCCTTGATTTCGGGCGTCCGCGGCGGAAGTGAGGGGGCCGCTCGCGGAGCGTTTTTTTCAAGATATTTATCCATACCCCGGGCTTTGAGCTATGCTGGCTGTATTGGGGTAGACCCCAGCTGGTACCTATGTGCGGATGGGTTTTTTTAGGCCGGTTTTTGAGGGCCTTGAGCGGGAGCTAGCACCGCAGCAGCTGCTCCATACGGCGCTGATCCCGGAAGTGTCCATCTCCTAGTTCTAAAGGGAAAGGTTCCTGCTGGTCCTATAAATGACAGATTATTTTTTTTAAATCATCGATTACTCCTATAGGGTCAGGTTCCTGCTGTTGCTGTAAAGGACAGATTATTGTTCTATAATCATCTCCTAGTTCTAAAGGGAGATGTTCCTGCTGGTCCTGTAAGGGACAGATTATTGTTCTAAAATCATCGCCTACTCCTAGGGTCAGGTTCCTGCTTTTGCTGTAAGGGACAGATTATTTTTCCAAAATCATTGCCTACTCCTATAGGGTCAGGTTCCTGCTGTTGCTGTAAGGGACAGATTATTGTTCTACAATCATCTCCTAGTTCTAAAGGGAGAGGTTCCTGCTGGTCCTGTAAGGGACAGATTATTGTTCTAAAATCATTGCCTACTCCTATAGGGTCAGGTTCCTGCTGTTGCTGCAAGGGACAGATTATTGTTCTATAATCATCTCCTAGTTCTAAAGGGAGAGGTTCATGCTGGTCCTGTAAGGAACAGATTATTTTTCTAAAATCATCGCCTACTCCTATATGGTCATGTTCCTGCTGTTGCTGCAAGGTACAGATTATTGTTCTACAATCATCTCCTAGTTCTAAAGGGAGAGGTTCCTGCTGGTCCTGTAAGGTACAGATTATTTTTCTAAAATCATCGCCTACTCCTATAGGGTCAGGTTCCTGCTGTTACTGTAAGGGACAGATTATTGTTCTATAATTATCTCCTAGTTCTAAAGGGAGAGGTTCCTGCTGGTCCTGTAAGGGACAGATTATTGCTCAAAAATCATCGCCTACTCCTATAGTGTCAGGTTCCTGCTGTTGCTCTAAGGGACAGATTATTGTTCTATAATTATCTCCTAGTTCTAAAGGGAGAAGTTCCTGCTGGTCCTGTAAGGGACAGATTATTTTTCTAAAATCATCGCCTACTCCTATAGGGTCAGGTTCCTGCTGTTGCTGTAAGGGACAGATTATTGTTCTATAATCATCTCTTGTTCTACAGGGAGAGGTTCCTGCTGGTCCTGTAAGGGACAGATTATTGCTCAAAAATCATCGCCTACTCCTATAGTGTCAGGTTCCTGCTGTTGCTCTAAGGGACAGATTATTGTTCTATAATCATCTCCTAGTTCTAAAGGGAGAGGTTCCTGCTGGTCCCGTAAGGGACAGATTATTTTTCTAAAATCATCGCCTACTCCTATAGGGTCAGGTTCCTGCTGTTGCTGTAAGGGACAGATTATTTTTCTATAATCATCCCCTAGTTCTAAAGAGAGAGGTTCCTGCTGGTCCAGTAAGGGACAGATTATTTTTCTAAAATCATCACCTACTCCTATAGGGTCAGGTTCCTGCTGTTGCTGTAAGGGACAGATTATTGTTCTATAATCATCTCCTAGTTCTAAAGGGAGAGGTTCCTGCTGGTCCAGTAAGGGACAGATTATTTTTCTAAAATCATCGCCTACTCCTAGGGTCAGGTTCCTGCTGTTGCTGTAAGGGACAGATTATTTTTCTAAAATCATTGCCTACTCCTATAGGGTCAGGTTCCTGCTGTTGCTGTAAGGGACAGATTATTGTTCTACAATCATCTCCTAGTTCTAAAGGGAGAGGTTCCTGCTGGTCCTGTAAGGGACAGATTATTGTTCTAAAATCATCACCTACTCCTATAGTGTCAGGTTCCTGCTGTTGCTACAAGGGACAGATTATTGTTCTATAATCATCTCCTAGTTCTAAAGGGAGAGGTTCTTGCTGGTCCTGTAAGGGACAGATTATTTTTCTAAAATCATTGCCTACTCCTATAGGGTCATGTTCCTGCTGTTGCTGCAAGGTACAGATTATTGTTCTATAATCATCTCCTAGTTCTAAAGGGAGAGGTTCCTGCTGGTCCAGTAAGGGACAGATTATTTTTCTAAAATCATCACCTACTCCTATAGTGTCAGGTTCCTGCTGTTGCTCTAAGGGACAGATTATTTTTCTATAATCATCTCCTAGTTCTAAAGGGAGAGGTTCCTGCTGGTCCTGTAAGGGACAGATTATTGTTCTAAAATCATTACCTACTCCTATAGGGTCAGGTTCCTGCTGTTGCTGTAAGGGACAGATTATTGTTCTATAATCATCTCCTAGTTCTAAAGGGAGAGGTTCCTGCTGGTCCAATAAGGGACAGATTATTTTTCTAAAATCATCGCCTACTCCTATAGGGTCAGGTTCCTGCTGTTGCTGTAAGGGACAGATTTGTGTTCTATAATCATCTCCTAGTTCTAAAGGGAGAGATTCATGCTGGTCCTGTAAGGGACAGATTCTTTTTCTAAAATCATCGCCTACTCCAAAACGTCAGGTTCCTGCTTTTGCTGTAAGGGACAGATTATTGTTCTATAATCATCTCCTAGTTCTAAAGGGAGAGGTTCCTGCTGGTCCAGTAAGGGACAGATTATTTTTTATAAAATCATCGCCTACTCCTATAGGGTCAGGTTCCTGTTGTTGCTGTAAGGGACAGATTATTGTTCTATAATCATCTCTTGTTCTAAAGGGAGAGGTGCCTGCTGGTCCTTTAAGGGACATATTATTGTTCCAAAATCATCGCCTACTCCTATAGGGTCAGGTTCCTGCTGTTGCTGTAAGGGACAGATTACTGTTCTATAATCATCTCCTAGTTCTAAAGGGAGAGGTTCCTGCTGGTCCTGTAAGGGACAGATTATTTTTCTAAAATCATCGCCTACTCCTATAGGGTCAGATTCCTGCTGTTGCTGTAAGGGACAGATTATTGTTCTATAATCATCTCTTGTTCTAAAGGGAGAGGTGCCTGCTGGTCCTGTAATGCAGTGTTTCCCAACCCAGTCCTCAAGGCACACCAACAGGTCATGTTTTCAGGATTTAACTCAGATGAAACAGCTGTGGTAATTACTAAGGCAGTGAAACTGATTAAATCACCTGTGCAAAATAATGGAAATCCTGAAGACATGACCTGTTGGTGTGCCTTGAGGACTGGGTTGGGAAACACTGCTGTAATGGACATATTATTGTTCTAAAATCATCGCCTACTCCTATAGGGTCAGGTTCCTGCTGTTGCTGTAAGGGACAGATTTTTGATCTATAATCATCTCCTAGTTCTAAAGGGAGAGGTTCATGCTGGTCCTGTAAGGGACAGATTCTTTTTCTAAAATCATCGCCTACTCCAAAGGGTCAGGTTCCTGCTTTTGCTGTAAGGGACAGATTATTGCTCTATAATCATCTCCTAGTACTAAAGTGAGAGGTTCCTGCTGGTCCAGTAAGGGACAGATTATTTTTCTAAAATCATCGCCTACTCCTATAGGGTCAGGTTCCTGCTGTTGCTGTAAGGGACAGATTATTGTTCTATAATCATCTCTTAGTTCTAAAGGGAGATGTTCCTGCTGGTCCTGTAAGGGACAGATTATTGTTCTAAAATCATCGCCTACTCCTATAGGGTCAGGTTCCTGCTGTTGCTGTAAGGGACAGATTATGTTCTATAATCATCTCCTAGTTCTAAAGGGAGAGGTTCCTGCTGGTCCTGTAATGGACAGATTATTGTTCTAAA
This sequence comes from Glandirana rugosa, assembly GCA_018402905.1. Lineage (NCBI taxonomy): Eukaryota > Metazoa > Chordata > Amphibia > Anura > Ranidae > Glandirana > Glandirana rugosa. Next base: position 579,831 of record BLSH010163929.1, on the reverse strand, counting down.
AGCATCTCCTAGTTCTATAGGGAGAGGTTCCTGCTGCTCCTGTAGAAGAAGAAGAATTTATTATTCATTTTTTTGTATTAATAAATACTTAAATAGTGCTACATAGTACATTTGCGGGCAGAATGAGGAGAGCGTCAAAAAAGGGACGTGGTTATGATGCTGCTGGTGCTGCTGGTGTTGGTGGTGTTGGTGAAGCTCCTGTTGGAAGGAGAGGATGTGGTAGATCTGTGCCAACTACACGCACAATTAAAACACTAACCTCAGGTAGCCGACAGAACTTTCAACGTTATATGGTAGGCCCGAATGCCGCTCAACCAATGGTGAGGCCAGAAGAAGTACAGGAGTTTGTAGATTGGGTGGCTGACAATGCCTCCAGTTCCTTCACATTGTCTCCCTCCCGGTCCCTTGATGAAAACTTAGAGTTGGCACCTGAACCCCATAGCCATCTGTCTTTCACCTCAGCCCCTTGTAAATTAGCCAAGCAGTCTGAGCCCCAAGTCATGCAACAGACTCTTATGCTTTTTGAAGACTTTCCTGGTGTGCTTTCCTTGGGGCATTCACATAGCCCTGACCCAGAAGTGGAAGACTTTGAGTGCACCGATGCCCATCCACCTCTGTTGCAGGATGAGGACATGGAAACACCAGCACAGCACATCTCTGATGATGACGAAACACAGGTGCCAACTGCTGCAGCTTTCCTCAGTGTGCAGACTTACAAGGAGGGCAGTGGTGAAGGGTGCATGGAAGATGATGTGGAGGAGGATGATGAGGTCCTAGACCCCACATGGAATCAGGGTCATGTGAGTGATGTGTGCAGTTTGGAGGAAGAGGTGGTGGTCGCACAGAGGCACCAGCACAGCAAAAGAGGAAGCAGGTTGCAAAAGCGGAGCGAGCGTCCCCTAGACAGTAGGCCTGCTACTACCCACCGCACCCAGGGACCTAGCACACCAAAGGCAGCTCAAAGGCATTCCCCCGCGTGGCAGTTCTTCAGACAATGTGCTGACGACAAGACTCGAGTGATTTGCACGCTGTGCAATGATAGCCTGAGGCGAGGCCTAAATGTTCTACACCTGAGCACAACTTGCATGATCAGGCATCTAAATCCAAGGCACAAGCTGCATTGGAATAACTACCTCAAAATCCAAGAAAGATGTCGGCCCCCTCCTGCTTCCTCTTCTGCTGCTGCCTCGGCCTCTTCCTCCACCTCTACAGTGACAGTGTCACCTGCCACCCAGCAAACAGAGCATGTGAAAGCAATGCCACCTTTTCTGCCACCGTCCCCAAGCATTTCCACACAGTCCCATGGAAGCTTACAGCTCTCCATCTCCCAAACACTGGAGAGAAAGAGGAAGTACCCCCTACCCACCCGTGATCCCTGGCCCTGAATGCCAGCATTTCAAAATTCCTGGCTTTTGAAATGCTGTCATTCCGTCTGGTGGAAACGGACAGTTTTAAAAACCTGATGGCGGTGGCTGTCCCACAGTATGTGGTTCCCAGCCACCACTACTTTTAAAGGCGAGCCATCCCTTCCCTGCACAAACAAGTCGGGGACAAGATCAAGTGTGCACAGCGCAACGCCATCTGTGGCAAGGTCCACATAACCACTGATACATGGACCAGTAAGCACGGGCAGGGACGCTTTATCTCGCTAACTGCACACTGGGCAAATGTAGTGGCGGGTGGGCCTGAGGCGGCTAGCCATTTGGCACATTTCCTTCCACCACCGAGGATTGCAGGGCGTTTCTCTTTGCATCCTGTTGCCTCCTCCTCCTCCTACTGCGCTTCCTCATCCTCTACCACCTCCTCATCCGCTCAGCGTAACACCTTCACCACCAACTTCAGCACATCCAGGGGGAACAATAGCAGGCTGTTTTAAAACTGATATGTTTGGGGATAAACCCCACACTGTGCAGGAGCTGTGGATGGGCATTGAACAACAGAGCTGGCGGTGGCACAGCTGCGTTGGTGGCCTCTACCTCCTCCTCCTCTGCCTTCACCTTGTGCTTCCGCTGAGCCCCCGGTGTCATTTGGGAATGCCCTCAGCAGCGCCTCTACCAGTGTGCGCTTGTAGTCGCGCATCTTCCTCTCAGGCTCCAGTGAGGGGATTAAGGACGGCATGTTGTCCTTGTAACGGGGATCCAGCAGGGTGGCCACCCAGTAATCAGAGGAAGTTACAATGTGGGCAACTCGGCTGTCCTTGCGCAGGCACTGCAGCATGTAGTCGGCCATGACGACTCCCGTAAGGGTTTACTGTGGCCCCCGAGTCGCCTTCGTGTTCCACTTCCGTCTCCTCCTCCTCCATCTCCGGTGGTTGCGTCGACACGGTGGCGGTCGAGACAACAAGTTACGGGTAGGTGTCGAGGACGTGTCACACCCCAAATAGGGGTTTGTATAGTCAAAATTTTGTCGGACGATAACAAGGGGGACCTACACGACTTCAACCACCACTTCCACAATGCGACTCGCCTACTCCTCCACCATCTCCTACTCCTTCGCGTCATCCTCCTCCTCCTCCGTTGTCCTACGTTTCTCTTTGCGGGACGTTAGGAGCCACCGACAGAGAATATGTGT